>CM042192.1:201570-235140 GCA_023539305.1 Ilex asprella
TATTTTATTATTATTGTATCTTAAAAACATGAATTATTGTATTTCTAATAAAAGTTGTTATTGGTTAGGAGGGTTTATTGGTAACCAAAAAAAAAAAAAATGTGAGCGAGTTTATTTCTGTGTATATTTATATGTGTAGGATTGAACACTTGGTGATTATATATATATATATATTGGCTTGAGGTATTTATTTTATGGGGATATGTGGATTGAAAATATGGTAGTTGAATATTGTGCTATTAGATTGAGTGGTAGTAAATGTTATAAATTCGTGAGTCTTATAAATGAATAAGATTTCAATATGTTATGTTAATATTTGTTTTTTTTTCAGAGGTATTTGTATATATGATGTTATTTTGGAGAGTTTTTATATATTTTTATGGCAGTTTCATTAATATGGAGAATATGGTCAATATATTTCGACCCATTTTGAAAGAAGAATTTGTATAAATATTTGTAGGCTATTTTTTTTTGAATTTGGACAATTGTTTAAATTTTTTTTGTTTGTTATATAGTATTTTTAGGTACGAATAATAACTAATATTAAATAGATTAATAGTTAACTAATTTACAAACAACCATTGTTTTAATGTGATTATCATAATCCGAGTGGGCTACTAACCTCTTCATCATTGTATGTGAATACGAGCTTGCGTAACGGGATTTCATTTCTTGCATGTAGTATATATTTTTCTGTATTAATTAATTTAATTAAAACGAGGCAGCATCCATGTGATTCACAAAGCACACGCACCGCTTCGCATGGGACACATTCTTCTTATGTATTTTATAAACTTGAAGTTGAAGGCACGTGGACCTAAATTGATCTAAATGCCTTATTTTTCACCACACTATTTTATCCAACACTAATTAATTAGGATCTAGAATACATGTGATCGTTGAGCTCTTGATTGATCATATTAGCGTGTCAAAGTAGATAAAGAAAATAACCCAAATTTATCCATCAACTATTATTTTTTACTTAAATTTTATTAATATTGTTATTTGAATAATTACGATCTGCATTGTAAATGTTTTTTTTTTTTTCCGTTCTACGTACTTCTTTGAAACTTAAGGAGAATGGCCGTAATATATATGTATGGTCTTACAAATTTAAGAAAATAAAGGGCGGGCGTGGGGGTGACAGTGACGCAAATAATTAATAAGTTTTGAACTGTGTTGCCAACAAATTCTAGCGGGAAGTTTCGACGAAGCTTCGCATGTCTCTCTCTCTTTCTCTTTTTCTCTTTTCCTCTCACACACACAGACGCAAAAGCAGTCAGTCAGTCAATGGTTGGCACCAGCTGAATCAAAAAAAGAAATGGATGTGGCTGGCATAACAGCAAGGAGTTGTATATTATCCATTTCGTTCGGAAGCTGCTGAATCAACATTATCCCACCCATCACGGTAAATACAACAACAAAACTACAATTTGACAATTTATAACAATAAATAAATATTTATTCTCTTTAGTTCCAGATAGATCATATTATTACAATCACGCGTTTGTATTGCATTTACATTTGCATCCCATCCCATCCCATCCCAGTTGTTGTTGTTGTTGTTGTTTCATCTATTTTTAGATGAGAGAGAGATGATCCACACTTTAATCGCGGCTCCCTTCATTTCAACCACAACAACCGTTCCTTTGTTACCATTTGCTAACAATAGCAACATCTCAATTAGAAACACTTCCATTTTGTTGTTCTTAACAATACCAATTGGTTTGAATTTATCGGATTCTTTGATTTCAAGACATTGCTATTATTGTTGTTCTTACCCGGGGTGGCTCCGTTTAAGCGGCGGTGCCATCTCTCTTGCGACAGTGTCGTTATGACCAGTGGAAAAACGGACGTCGAGTCCACCCTTGCTGCTGCCAGTGCCACTATCGGAGATTGGACCCACCACGATGACTTTTCGGATCCTTTCGACATTGCTAACACCAAGAATGCGTCCCTCGACTCGCTCAGACGGTGGAGGGTGCGTTTTCCTACCTACAATACAATACAATGCTCCCTTACATCCACACATTGAAATTTGCATTTGCATTTGCTGGTTTCTAGTGCATATTTCTTGTAGAAATTTATCTATCTATGCTTTGTGTTTCCAGCAATGTATCCATGGGCGGAGCAGGATTTTCTCCTGAGGGCCCCAAATAATGACATAACATAATATTTTTATTTAATCTGGGTCATTCAATAACATAATTAATATCAATTTTTCATATGCATAGAATATATCAGAATTAACCTCACCTGGTACAGGGTAATCATTGCTTTTTAATAAAATTAATTTAAACTAAGTCAATTAAATAAATGTAAAAATAAATCAATTCATCAAATAATTAATTATATAAGTTGAATTTTATCATCTAATTATTCAAGTATGATTAAATTTCATCATACTTTTGGCAAATGTGAAGAGAGAGTGGGGAGTAAGAACAAATATTTGAAATACATAGTCTAAATAATTTTGAACTTTTTATGTAGTGTTTTAATATATTATAGTTTGTCTCTTAACTATGACATTAATTTCACTTCAATAATTCATGCAAAAGGTCAAAATTAATAGTTTATGGTACAATATGGTCAAATAAAAAATCAAGAGCATAAAATAAAAGCATTATAATTTAAGGTATAAAGTATAATTTTAAGAATTTCAAATGACATATAAAATGTAATCAAAAATATAATTTTAGGGGTATAATATATAATTTTCAAAAGTTGAGGGGGGCCATAACATGGCTCCGCCCCTAAATGTATCAACTGTTTATTACACATTCCATGAGTTTTTTTTTTTTTTGTATTTTTAAATCTTTTCATTGAATTGCAAGTTAGTTAGACTGATGGATTAGATGGTATTGTCATTGCGCATTAGCTTTTGACATTTACCAAGCAAAATGTGCATAATTTTTGCTGCATAGGCTGATACATGACATTAATAGATGTGAATATACATAGAGGAGTTTAAGAAGCTGGAACTCGGACTTAAACTGTTGTGAACTGCTATGTGATGAAAATTTGATGCTTTCCACACTAATTGTAGATATCAACTCCCGAAAATTTGATTGACTGGCAGCAATTTTCCGTTAAAATTAAGATAAAACCCACTTTTTCTACAGACATGCCCCCGCCCCTCTCTTTCGCGGGGTGCTGGTGGCAGTGGGATTTGGCTTGGAAAAGGTTCTAGGGTTCAGTAACCTTTTGTTCATAGTTAAGCTTGAATATCAGAAATGCATGATGCCTGCATAATATATTGGTCCTATTTTCGATGAATCTAGCCAAATAGTATGATGTCTGAATTCTATATTGGCCTATTTCTTTTATTTTTACAAAATCTTACATGGTGAAATTTGTTGATTCATCTTAATAAAGTCTTAACCCAGTTATTTGAGGTATGTCACATGAATACTACTTTTCTTGTAAATTCCATCTATATTTTTACATTCTTGCTCAATAGAGAAAGCGACAATGTACTGTGGTTTTGATCAGACTGAACTGTATGCTTAAAAGTTGTGTTATGCATTTTTCATTCGTACACCTACATATATGAACAATCAAGCTAGCAATGTGCCAAATTTAGATGGTTAGACCTGGTCGGTTCAAACTTTAAGCGACAATAGATTGGTTGCAAGACATGACATCAATTTGATTTTTATTATTTTAGATAATTAAATTTACTTACAACATATGCATATGTAAAAGAAAATGTAACTAGTAAAAACATATTGAAATGCTTGTTAGTTGGTTCATGGGTACTTAGAACTCCACATTTTTGAAAGATTGTACTAGGGCATTAGCTTGCTTTACTATGGTCCAGTTGAACTAAAATACTAACACCATATCTATGGTAAGGGCCTTTTAAGTAAGGCTCGTGAAGAGGCATTGTTAAATGGCAGAGTTGTTGAAGGGAGGAAGAAGTATTGAAGTCTGTTACTTGAGTTCTCCTCGAAGGCCCGACTTAATGCATCCCCTTGATTACTCTTGCCTCTCCATTTGTTATTTATAAAGGAGCTCCTTGTGGTGAGAAATGGATAGGGAGATCAAATAATGTGGTGAGAAATGAAGGATTTGCATTCTTGAAGTTAAGAGTTCAACTCCCCCTAAAAAAAAAAAAAACACATGTTGTCACACGTCTGCGTACTTTGGAGGTAAATGATGAGATGTGCATTGCAAGTGAAAGTGAGGTAGAGCATCATTCATAGGGCGAACCTTGAGTTGACTCATGCACTCGAGTTTGTTGACCCTGATTGGTGTGGTGGCAATTCAATATGTGCGAGTCGAAGGGATTTTATCATGTCTTGATGCCACATGACTTTAGATTTCTGATTTGGCTAAAATATTGTGGGAAAGATTTAAGGGTGTCTTGCTGGGGAAGTCTTTCATTCTTTGAATTATGAAGTGCGAGTAACCTGTAGTTTTTTCTTTAACTGAATTAGTATTTCTTAGCTTGTAGGTGTAAGGGGGAATGAGAGAGGGGAGGGTACTACGGAAGATAACATGCACTAGTGGTTCAGTTTGGCACAGGTCCGAATTCTTTTTTACATGTTCACGAGTACAGGAGATATCTGGGGCTCTTATTGTTTCAACAAGTATCTGTTACTTGTTCTACAAGGAAGAGGGGAAACATTCTTTACTTTGAAGTGTTAAAAATGTGAATATGTTCTTTCAGGCCATGAATATTTAAAAGTAGAGAACATGTTATGTTGACATACTATGTCTTATGAACCATGTTCTGCTAAGTTGAAGCTAGGGTTTGAATGGAAAGGAGAAAAAATCGTATAACACTATCAATTGCAAAACACATAATAATAGTTGTCAGTTTTCTAGAAGCGTACATGAGGAGACAAAAGTGAAATTTACTATGGACAGAAGATTACAAGATGACTATTTCCCTAAAATCTAAGCCTTTGTCACAACAATATTCTGTTATTCTAAAACCTCCAAATTAGCCTCTTAACAGTTTAGCTTATGGGAGGATACCCATTTTATAATAAAAGGATGTGGATGGGTTGCACAATATGTAGATACATACATTCTGTTTCTTGAAACCCTGTGTTTGGGAACTTCTTTTTGACCCTTAAAGAAACTTCTGAAGGACCTACAAAAATGCAAGTTACTGAGAATCATAGAGTGATGATGTTATATTCGAGATCGAATTGTAACATAACATCTGTTAGCAACAGTGTATCATAAGAATAATTAGAAACTCCAATGATTAATCCTTGCCTTGTCCTAAGACTGAAGATTGGATTATTTTGATGATTGGTTATGGGCCATTCACCCACGCCTGCATGGTTGTATTCACTATTTTCATGTAACAAATAGGTTGTTGTGGCAACTTTTGCCTTCAGCTAGTTGGATTTGCTCGCTTCTTTGCCCTTTGAAATAAAGTAACCTTTCTGAATTTTTTTTATGATACCTACAGTTGTTGGCCAGTTAGTTATGGATCTCAAGTTATAATTACTCAATGCTTTATTCAAGCTAAAGGTGTTTTGGCCCTTTACAGCAAGCGGCACTCGTGCTTAATGCTTCACGTCGATTTCGGTACACTTTGGACTTAAAAAAGGAAGAAGAGAAAGAACAAAGGAGGAGGATCAGAGCACATGCCCAAGTCATAAGAGTAATGATAAAGGACGTTTCTTCCATATGTTTCAGATTGCTATATCACTTTCTAATGTTTTGATACTTCTTATTTAGGCTGCATTGCTTTTCAAATTGGCTGGGCAACGAGCAATTGGTATTTACTCTCGAAAATTCTTTCTTCGTCGTTGCTTTATCGTATTGTATAGAGAAAATATTTTTTGCTTAGAATTAGTAAAAGGAAGTGATTTTTTTCTAACATCTGCTGCAAATGCTTTATCTGATATAAGCAAATTGTCTGGGAATTCCCTAAGTGATTAACAATGAGTAATAACAATTACTCTTTGGAAGACCTCCAAGGGGAGGAGAGTCTAGTTATGAAAGTTAGATTAAATTTTGCAGAGGATGAGAACTATTGGTCACTGTCTCACTGATGTTTCTGTAATGTCTGCATAGTGTTATTACTCTTTTCTCGTTGAAACTTCTACCAGAATCTATCATTTACTACTTACTGGGGGACATGCATAGAATGAAGGTCATATTTTTTTTGTTTATAGGTTATGGGGTATCATATGAGGCTGATTTAAGTTTTGGTTTGTTTAGTGTTAGGCACAGCAGTTACTCCTCCAGCGTTAAATGGTGATTATGGAATTGGACTGGAACAACTTGCTGCAATGACTAGGGATCAAAATTTTTCTGCACTACAACAATATGGAGGGGCAAGTCAATTATAAACTATGGTTCACTATGCTCTGCAGCAAATGGCCACTTTCATTTATCACACATATCACTCATTATTTTCTTCAGGTAAAAGGGTTATCAGATTTGTTGGAAACAAATCTGGATAAGGGTTTTGTTGAGGATAATAACGAATTATCAAAGAGAAGGAATGCTTTTGGATCAAACACATACCCCAAGCAAAAAGGCCGGAGTTTCTTGGTATACTACCTAACTTTTGGTAGTCTTATTCTTTTCAGTGAGGCATTCTTTACTAGTACCGCTATTCATTCGTGACTTTTGTTTTATAGAGGTTTCTTTGGGAAGCTTGGCAAGATTTAACCCTCATTATCTTAGTGATAGCTGCTTTAGCATCCTTGGCACTAGGCATAAAAACAGAGGTGAGCTTGGACATACGATGATTGTTACTTTCATTTGGTACCAGTTACAGTTTGATCCATTTGATGAAGTTCATTGTTTCATGATCATGGATGATGAGACAAAGGCCCTGGGTCCCTCATTTATGAAGTAAACGCATTGATTTAAGATAGTAAAACTTATGTTATACCTAAAATATGGATGCACCTGAAGAAATGAAGTCCTTTGATTCCTTGCCATTGTAAAAAAGTTTAGGCAAACCACTCGTTTGATTTTTAGTATTGAAATATTTTGTCACTTTTTGTCTGTTTATTTATTCTCCATCTTCACTTGTTCTCTAACACTGCATATTCCTGCATTTGTTCAGTTTCTTCTTCCATCAAGGTTTTTCCTTTTGCAATTTTACTTTCTTGCAGGGTCTGAAAGAAGGCTGGTATGATGGGGGAAGCATTTCCTTTGCTGTCCTTCTTGTTATATTTGTTACTGGTAATTGATTTGATCTTCATTTTATTTCTCTGTTGATAATTTTTCACTTGTTTTTGACGGGAAGGCAGAGAAGAGAACATGAATTTTTAAGGCTCCAATGGATTTTGTCAGATTATAAGTTTTTGTTTTGTTTTGTTTTCTTTTCTGGCATTTCTTCTTCACTTTGGGACTTTGAAGACCTAAATTGAAGTTGTGCTTACTAGAGGACTTTCTCCACTTTATTTTTGTAATTCTTTCTAGGGGAAATCGGAAAGTGTAACTAACAACAAAAGGATGACAAAAGCAGTGTTTGTTGGCCTTTGTAGCCGTAGGGTTTAGTTGAAAGCGGATGTATATAAGCCCTTCGCATTCTTACCATAAGGTAAAAACTAAAAAGTACAATGACACTAACACCCCTTTATATTTACAAAAACAACACGACCACCTCCTTACATTATTACGGCAATGATAAAGGGATCTCATTGGAGTGTTTTTTAACCAAGAAATGACTTATTTACCCTCAATTAACAAATGAAAATCGGTTATAATTTGTCAAAATTACAAAATTAAATTAAAATAGAATGCCACGGGTCGGAACACCCCCTCACAGAAGCTACCCTATCCTATGGAACCCATCCACCCACCAGATATAAGACCCTTCTCTCTTCCTCCCTCCACACACAGCCATTCACGAACCTTGTTACTCAGCGTCCTCTCCCCCTTGAAATCTCCCTGGATAGAAGATGATGATTTCACATTCAATAAAAAGAATTGAGTGTGAGATAAATAAACAACTAATGAATGTTTTGTGATAGATTTATACGATGTTGGTTGTATAGAAAGAAAACATCTTTTGATATTGCTTTCTATAAACTGATAGTCCTCTGAAAGTCTTTGCAGAGATGGTTCTCATGTGTTTCCCCCGTGGTTAATTGCCTTGAAGAATCTGAATTTTGAGAATCTGTTTGGAGGGATCGACAGATGGGAGGGAGAAGGAGAGTTGCAAGGGTGGGTAGGTAGGGCTGGGAGGTTCCATTGAAAGTGTTTTGTGTGTGAAACAAAGAGTTTGTGTATGGGTGAGAGAGATTGGAAGAAGAAAAGGAGGGGTGTTTGGTTACGGGCTTAAGTTGTGTTCTAGAAAGGAATAAGTTTGAAAATACATGTGGCTGCTGGTTTAGTGTTTAAAATTTAGCCCAATAACTTTCAAAGGTTGTGGGTTTGAATCTAAGTGTAGTCATTTTGTGAAAATAAAGTCAAAGATTAAGTTTGAACCCAATTCATTCCCCTGTGATTCCATTCATGGAGACTAAACTGGGAATACTTTTCTGAAGAAATTAGTGTTAGAACATGATTATTTTAGTCTATAATGAATGAGAAGGACTGTGGCATTTTAAGAATTATTTTTGCATAATTATAGTTGCATATGGCTGGTGACAGAGGGGTATGACCGTTACAACTTTCCAAAAGTAAGCGGTCTCCATGTCAATATTAAAATGTTAGGTGGTGGCTGAGTGGTTTTTACCAAGGTCATGGGTTGAAATTTAGATTTTATATTTTATTTGCCTTCATGTTTCTGCTTCTTTGTTCATTTCTTACCACGATTCTGCTTTCATCATCAAATTTGGAATTGAGTATTGACTATGGTCTACTAGGTTAGTAAATAATGCAAACATTTTATTTTGTAAGTTGTGTGCATGATGCCCTTTTTCTAGAAATAATTTATGCGATCAAATCTGTCTCATGAAATTTGTGGACAAGTGTAGACTAATATAATATTTTAAGACCTGTGGTTCTGCTGTGTGAATTGTGATTGTATTAGGTTAGATCCTTTGACCCTGTCAGTGATCTTTGATCAACTGTTTGTTTAATTGAATAGTTTATTTAGGGTACTGGATTATTTTGTCAGTATGATAGACTTTTCACAATACTAAGTTGAATTATGGAAAAGTGGCTTAGAAATTTTGGAGAAGTGCTATTTCTTAGTATTTGGATAACTTTGAAGCCTTAGGGGTGAACTATTGCTGGTCTTGCTCTCAAACCTGCCTTGTCTCTACATATGTTTGTGCTTTTAAGGGTGAACCATGAGGATCAATTTTGTTTATTTATGGCCAAATACACGATTTGGTGTACCGGGGGTAATTTTATGCTTAAAGCCTCTAGAAATAAGTACATTATTTCCCAAGTATATAGTTTCCCCATGACAAATATATAGGTTCTTTACTTATAGTGTTCTTCTTTTGTAAATTTTCAATAGCAACTAGTGATTATCGACAGTCCCTCCAATTTCAAAATTTAAACGAAGAAAAGCGAAACATACACCTAGAGGTATGTGCAGTATTGGCATGGAACACTCTTATATTGTGTGGTTTTATTTTGAGCTCTTAATTTACATAATTACGTGCCCGTTTGTGCAGGTTATAAGGGGTGGTAGAAGAGATAAGGTTTCAATCTATGATGTTGTTGTTGGTGATGTTGTACCTCTTAAGATAGGTGATCAGGTGGGCATAGTTTAATAAGTTAGTTTCATTTGTTGGATTGTGAAATTTTGAGTCATTAAATGGATTGTTTGGATTTTCCACCCAGGTCCCTGCTGATGGAATCTTAATAACTGGTCATTCTCTAGCCATTGATGAATCTAGCATGACTGGGGAAAGCAAGATTGTAAGCTGGTTAGACTTTTTTTCTGACTTTGTTTTAGATCATTGACCTTATTTTTCTCAATTATGGGGTATCAATTTGTAGGTGCATAAAGATAAAAAAACACCATTTTTAATGTCTGGTTGCAAAGTAGCGGATGGTGCTGGGACCATGTTGGTAAGATAAATATGCATTTTTTTTTCCATTTTATCTGTATGAGGAAAATTTTTGTACCTCAATAATGATGAAAACAATGGTGATTGTTTTGAGAATTGAATGACTTTGATCAGGCGAATTGGGTGCACCTTCCGGCTAGATTCACTCCGATGCTCAAGTGTTCTGAAGTTAAGCAAGCAATTAGCAATGAAAGAAGTGCATAGCTTTAGAGTTAAGCTTATCCGGTATTTATAGGAGGTACCTCGATTTTTTAAGGTTTAGAATCTTGATTCGAATAGAATGACACACCTATATTCTAGGCAAACCTTCCCAAATTCATGATTGAACCTTTCTGGTTTTCCTTTCTCATAAGTCAATTTTTTAGGTCACGTTTATACTGTACACCTTCAAATAGGAAATTTTCTTATCGATTGCCTATGACTGCATTTGATCACTAGTGATTGCCTAGCTATCCTTTACTTGGGTAGACCTAGTCCTTAACTCATGAATTACGGAACTAGAGTCCCATTTGGGTGCTGATTCGTTCAAAATGTCTTCCTTACATTTGCTCGGTCTACACAAACTGCTCGGGAACTTTGCTGACCAAACCTTTTGCTGAGGGTGATTCCAATTCTGGTTGGCTGATACTGATGCTAGTTTGGTTGGACTATTTTTGGCTTAGGTAAGGGCACTATGCCTAAACTAGATGGACACTTCTTACTTTTGTCACATGCCTATGCCACGTATCCCAATTAAATGGTCTAATCTGAACCCCTTCATACCAATTTATGCTATATTTGGTACATTATTCGCGTTATTGCCTCATAAGTGTTTGCGTTGGTAGTTTGATGATTAGTTAGTGGTGGTGACCATTGAGAAGTTAGGAGGATTGGTGGTCAGAATTCATTAGGTAGTGGAGACTCCATTAATGTCTTCCTTTCAACTTGAAACCGGTTATGGTGACGTAGCTGATTTTTGAAGGAGAATTAAACTTCTGCAATTCTGTGAGCTGTCATTTTTGATATCCTTCCAATTTGGATGCCGACAATGGTTTTTTGGTCAGTCCAATGACCTGTTTTGCTCATGTTTGCTTGACAGAGGCTTCCTTGTCATTTTATCACAGTGGGTGTGATTCTATTATAGTGGGTGACTATTTTGGGTGTGATTCTACTATCTAATCATGTCAGAAAGTAGTACAACATCTACTAATATCTGAGCAAGTACTAGAGAAAGTGGGTCAAATCGTTTGGGTGCTCTAGTAAATAACCCCTCTCTTCAAATTAGTCCAGAGAATAGGAGTGCAACTTGGGCGGGCTAACCCGAATTCAGCCTGAACTAAACCCAAAAAAAGGGTTTGGGTTTGAATTTTTAATAGTTGGGATGGGTCTGGGAAAAAAAAATCCAACCTGAATTGAATTTGGGCAAATCTCGGGTTCAGGTTTCGGATTGTCGGGTTGAACTCGATTATTAAATCGGTTTAAAGCCGAATATACATAAATATATTTAATTAGGGTTAGTATTTATCTTCACTCTATAGAGTCCAGATTTTTACTTCACTTCAAGTCTTCACACCTGCACCTCTATCACTCTCAGATCCCTCTCTCACTCCTCCCTCTCAATTTTCCTCTTTCAATCGTCACTCGTTTGAGTCTTCTCAGACTCTCAGCTTCCCTCTCTCACTCGTCACTTCTCTCACTCTCTCTCTCTCTCTTTATCTGTCTTTCCCTTCATCTCAGATCACTTAAAAAAATCAGGTCTATATTTGAAAAAATCAAATCTACACGTCAAAAAATTAACCCTAATTAAGTAATCCAAGACCAACCCGATTTTTAATTCGAAATCAGCCGAATTCAACCCAAGTTTGTCTAAATTAAACTCGGACAATACTCAAGTTGTATACCTTGGGTTGAGAGGTAGGATTAGAGTTAAAAATTATATACCTAGGGTTAGGCTAGGGTTGTTCTCTTAGCCGCCCAACTCACTCGAGTTGTACCCCTTCCAGAGAAGCTGGATGAGAGTAATTACTTAGTATGGTCATGAGCTTGTTTATTATCAGTCCAAGCTATTGCTTTAGATGGATATTTGACTGGGAGACTAAGAAGCACAGTGAGACAAATATCACCTTGAAGCAGTGGACATCCAAGAATGCTCTAGTTATGTCTTGGTTCCTTAACTCAATTCAACCCTCTATCAGTTGTGATTTTCTGTTACTTGATACAACATATAAGATTTAGACTGCCATGACCCATACATATTTTCAGCAAGCTAATGATGCAAAGGCATACGACATTCAGAAGAAAGTTTGGGAGACTAATCAGAGAAATAAGACCGTTGCAGTTTATTATGTAGAGTTGACAACCTTGTGGCAAGAGCTTGATTACTACCTGAATTTTCAAACAGATTGTGTTAATGATGCTATAAAATTTCAGTAGATGGTTGAGAAGGAACGAATGTATGGCTTTCTTACTGGTCGTAATGTTGAGTATGATTAGATTCAGGTACAAATTTTGGATTGTAGTCCATTCCCTACTTTAGAAGAAGCCTATGCTCATGTTCAACAAGAGGATAACCAGATAATTCTTATGGTTTATGCCCTTATTCATGAGCAGTTTGCGTTGGTTGCTATCAAAGTGGTACTGTTAGTAAAGATACTTTAAAGTGTGACTATTCTAGAAATACAAGACATACTAGGGAATTCTGTTGGAAGCTAACTGTATGTCCTACATGTGGCCGATGTAGTGGTTGAGGTGGAGGTCGCGGTAGTAATGTGCGATCTCCGACGTATATGATTGAATCTTCAGAGACTCCACCTCAGTCTAGTGGCACCACTTCATCTACCTTTTCTTAGGATGATATGCAGACTCTTAGGCGCCTAATGCCTCGACTCGATGCCTCGACTTGATGCTTCCTCTACCACAACTCCTAATCATGGCTTTTTCTCCAACTTTGCTCATATAGGTATATCTAGTGTGTTTATTGTATCATCTTCTTATGCTCCTTGGATGATAGATTTTGGAGCCATGGACCATATAACAGGTTCTTATAGTATTTTCTCCTCATACTCTACATGTTGAGGTAGGGATAAAGTTAAGCTGGCTGATGGATCCTTATCCTCGATTTCTAGGAAATGTTCAATTAATTGTTCACTCTCCCTTCGTCTATTCTTTGTTCTTCATGTTCTTAATATCTCTACTAACTTATTGTCTGTTAGTAGTATTACCAAAACCCTAAATTATTCAGCATAACTTTTTGGAACTGGAATCGGGAAAAACGATTGGCAGTGATAAAGCACATGCACATGGTGGTCTGTATCTCTGGATGATAAAGCTTGTCCTTCGTCCACTTGTCAAGCTTTCTATGCAGATATTGTTTTAGCTCTTTAGACCTACTACAATGGCACAGACATTTGGGATATCTCTAATTTGGTATTTTAGAGCATATTTTTCCTAATCTAGTAAAGCAGTGTATTAAATAATTTTTTGTTTGTGATGCTTATGAATTTGCCAAGTACAAACGTTCTTCTTACCCTAGTATTAATAATAAAAGCATTACTCCTTTTGTTATCATTCACGCTAATGTGTGGGGACGTTGTCTACATCTTTGGTAATCGTTGGTTTATCACTTTTATTAATTGTTATTCTCATCTTACGTGGGTTTATTTACTGAGCACTAAAAGTGAAATTTTTCCTGCTTTTGCTCTTTTCATAAAATAGTTGATGCCCAGTTTCATGCCAAAATCAAAGTCTTTCGCAGTGACAATGGAACTGAGTACATTGATGGAAAATTTTGCTCTTACCTCAATAAGAGTTGCATCATTTATCAAACTACTTGTATGCATACCTCGTAAATCGCCATCTTATTGAGGTTTCCCATTCCCTGATATTACTTTGAATGTTCCTCCACACTTTTAGAGAGATGTTATACTTACTGCAGCTTATTTGATCAATCATCTACCTTCCGGTGTCTTGCAGTTTAAGTCTCCTATTGAGTGTCTATTTGGGATTTTGCCGATTCCATCCATTTTTTCTCTTCCTCCTAAAGTTTTTTGGTGTGTTTGTTTTGTACATGACTACAAAGCATCAAGAGAAAAACTTGATTCTAAGGCTTTGCATTGAATCTTTCTGGGTTATTCTGTCACTCAAATGGGGTATCAATGCTATCATCCCCTAACAAAAGATGTTTGTTAGCATGAACGTTACCTTTCGTGAGTTTAAGTCATTTTTCTCTCTTTTCCAGTCATCTCAGGGAGAAACCAACTACTAAGGAAGAGATGATATGTCAAGAGCCCTTGCTTCAATTGTCTTTCCAGTGTGGGAGCAACAGATTGTTAGTACCAAAGATCTACCTGGTACTTTGAAGGCCTATTCTCGGCGACAGAAGGTATAGACCACTCACGTGTCGCCGTTAATTGAATTCTTCCATTCCAATTCTAGCATCTCCTATTGGTTCACCGGGTAATGAGCTTCCAACTGTCACTCAGGTTATTGATAATCTAACTATTAATGACTTTGAACTTCCTATTGCAGTTAGAAAAGGTGTTCGAGCTTGTACTCAACACCCCGTATTTAACTTTTTTTTTTTATAATTCCTTTTCTCCATCCTATCATATCTTTGTTTCTTACTTGTCCTCTATATTTATTCCTCAAGGTTGAAAAAAAGCTCTTATTGATCAAAAGTGGCGAGAAGCTATGGTAGAGTAAACGAGATCCCCAAAGAAGAATGACACATGAGAATTAGTTTCATTTCTTGTAGGAGTAAGTGTAGTTGGGTTCTAATGGGTGTTCACTGTCAAACATCAAGCCGATGGTTCAGTTGAGAGATACAAGGCAAGACTGGTTGCTAAGGGATTCATTCGGACATATCACATTGATTATCATGAAACTTCTGCCCTTGTGGCAAAGATGAACTCTATACGTACCCTTCTCTCCTGTGCAGCTAATTTGGGATGGAGTCTACAACAGTTGGATATGAAAAATGTCTTTCTCTATAGAGACTTGGAGGAGGAGGTATATATGGAGATTCCACCTGGTTTTAAATCTTAGGTAATTGAAAAAGTCACTTTATGAGTTGAAGCAATGACCTAGAGCTTGGGTTGATAGGTTTCTCAAAACCATGTTGAAATTTGGATATAATCAGAGTTATACTTATCATACTATGTTCATCAAGTAGGTAGATGACATAATAACAGTTCTTATTGTATACCTAGACGATGTAGTGATAATTGAAAATGATGTGCAGGAGATCACCAAACCAAAAACTTAGCTAGCTAGGGAATTTAAATCAAAGACTTTGGTCTATTGTGATATTTTCTTGGAACTAAAGTTGTTAGATCTGACAAATGTATTTTTATTTCTAAAAGGAAATAGGTTCTTGACTTTCTTGAAGAAACTAGTATGTTGGGATGTAGACCTACAGATTCCTATATTGAAGCCAATCATCGGTTGGTGAGTGGTGTTGGTGATGTTGTGGATAAAGAGAGATACTAGAGATTAGTGGGGAGATTAATATATCTCTCTCATGCTCGGCCGAATATTGCTTATGCAGTGGGGATTGTAAGTCAATTCATGCATAACCTTTGACTCTTCCACCTTAAAGTTGTTCATCGTATTTTGAGATATCTCAAGTTAGCTCCAAGGAGAGGGATCTTATTCTTTAATAAGGGTCACTTGAAACTAGAGACGAATGTCTTCAATATAGGAATCAATTCATTGATGCAGACCGGGTAGGTTCAATAGATGACGAAAAATCCACTTCAAGCTATTGTACTTTGATAAGAGGAAATATTATCACATGGAGAAGTAAAAAGCAAATAGTGGTAGTCAGGTCAGTGCAAAGGTTAAATACAGAGCAATGACTCATAGAGTATGTGAGCTTATATGGCTCCAAACCCTACTGAGTGAGCTAGGAATTCGTTGTGATGGGCTGAGCCTGTACTGTGATAATAAGGTAGCTATCAACATTGCACATAATTCAATTCAACATAATAGAACTAAACATGTTGAGATTGATTGACATTTCATCAAAGAGAAGCTGAACAAGGGTTTAATTTGCATGCCTTTTGTGAAATTAAAAGATTAGTTGACCAATATTGCCAGAAAATAGAATTAGTAGCAAGTTTTTTCATCCTATCATTTCCAAGTTGGGCATGAAAGACATTTATGCACCAACATGAGAGGGAGTGTTAGGTTATGTTAAGTTTAGAGGATTAACATAATATTAGAGACAATATTTAGAGAGAAACAGAAATAGGTTCAAACTTAACTTAGCTCTCATACATAATTTGTATTTATAGTTGTTAAGTGTGAGGGATTAACATAGTATATTTAAGAGAAAACAAAGAGGTCAAAAGCTTGACCTAGTTCTCATATATCATTGTATTTATAGTTAACTTATAATAACAACAATTACACATACTACCCTAACACTATTAATAATTTACACATACTACCCTAATACTCTTAACACTCCTCCTCAAGCTGGACTATATATATCATATAATCCAAGTTTGGAATAAATCATCGTAAGACATGTACGGCTCAATGCTTTGATAAACATATCTACAAGTTGATCTTTAGATTTTACAAATGGAGTCGTAATCGCCCCAACTACTATTTTGTCCCGAATAAAGTGACAATCAACTTCAATATATTTGGTTCTCTCATGAAACACTGGATTGACAGCAATATGGATAACTGCTTGGTTGTCACAGAACAACTATAGAGGAGGTTGAACTGAAAATCCAATTTCCTGGAGGAACCGTAGCAGCCAAGTCAACTCACTCATCGTATGCGCCATCGCCCTATACTTAGCCTCAGTACTAGATCTTACTACCATAGATTGTTTCTTACTTTTTCATGAGACAACTTTACCTCCTAAGAAAGTACAATAACTAGTGGTTGATCTCCGATTAGAAGGAGAGCCAGTCCAATCAGCATCTGAGAAACCTTCCACTCTAAGATCTTCATTAGCTCGATATATCAATCCAAGTTCAGGAGCTCGTTTAAGATATCGCAGAATACGAGTAACAGCCTCCTAATGTGGTACTCTAGGACACCCCATGAACTGACTTACGATACTGACTGCATAAGAAATATCCGGTTGAGTAATAGTAAGGTAATTGAGTTTCCCAACCAATCTGTGATTCTGTCCCGGATTCTCAAATAATGCACCATCATCCATCAATAGTTTCTGATTCGGATCCATAAGAACATCAATTGGTCTGCCACCCAGCAAACCTACTTCCTTTAGCATGTCAAGTACATATTTCCTTTGTGATGGACAAATATCTTTTTTAGATCGAGCCACTTCAATTCCCAAGAAATATCTTAGTTTTTCCAAATCCTTAGTATGAAATCGATCTTGCAAGAAGATTTTTAACTTAGCAATCCCCTCAGAATCATTTTCAGTAATCACAATATCATCTACATAGACCACCAATAGGACATATCCAGCATTCGTATGTATGTGAAACACAGAATGATCTGTTTGGCATCGAAGCAGACCAAACTCTAAAACTGCATTTGAAAACTTACCAAACCATGCCCTCGGTGACTGCTTCAAACCATACAAAGATTTCTTTAACCGACATATACTCTTACCATACTCCCCCTGAGCAGTAAACCCAGGTGGCTGCTCGATGTAGACCTCTTCAACCAAGTCACCTTGTAGGAAGACATTCTTGACATCTAACTGAAACAAGGGTCAATCAAGATTAGCAGCCACAGAAATCAAGATACGAACAGAGAAATTTTTTGCAACAGGGGAGAAAGTCTCCTCATAATCAACACCGTAGGTCTGAGTAAAGCCCTTTGCAACAAGCCGGGCTTTGAGACGCTTTACAGAACCATCAAGATGAAATTTAATAGTGTATACCCAACGACAACCAACAGTTCGTTTACCAGAGGGTAAAGGAATGAGATCCTAAGTTCCATTATGATGTAAGACATCTATCTCATTCTCCATAGCTTTTCTCCAACTCAGATCAGATAAGGCCTCATGTAAATGCTTAGGAACAGATATAGAGGATAATTGAGAGGTGAAACAAGAGAAGACAGGAGACAAGATATCATATGAAACAAAATGAGTAATGGGATGCTTAGTAACACACGAACAAGTACTTTTCTGAAGGGCAATAGGTAAAAAGTCTAAATTACCTGGTGGATTAGGATCTGAAGGCAGCGAGGAAAACGGTATGGGGACCTTAGTCGATGGTTAAGAACAACGAGAGTACATACGAAGAGGTAAAGTAGATGGTAACATAGTGGGCAGCGGGATGTCTGAAGATGATGAAAGGGATGGTGGTATAAAAGATGACTCAAAGTCCAGATCCAAAGGCTGAAAAGGTCCTAGAAAATATGGAACAGATTCCTCAAATGTGGCATCGACAGAAGTAAAGTATCGTCTCAG
Organism: Ilex asprella; assembly: GCA_023539305.1. Taxonomy (NCBI): domain Eukaryota; kingdom Viridiplantae; phylum Streptophyta; class Magnoliopsida; order Aquifoliales; family Aquifoliaceae; genus Ilex; species Ilex asprella. The sequence continues at coordinate 219,913 of CM042192.1, forward strand.
AGAAGAACTGTAGCAGCGATATCTTTTCTGTGTGCGCGAGGGTCAAGTTTATCAAACTCAGGACCCAAATTGTGAACATAAATACATCCAAAAATCTTATGAGGCAGGAAAAATAAGGGTTTACCAAGAAAAAAGACCGAATATGGACTTTGTCTATTTAACACAGAGGATGACATACGATTAATAAAGTGACAAGTTGTAAGAACAACATCACTCCAAAAATACAGAGAAATATTCATTTGAAATAACAAGGCACGGGTAACTTCCAACAAATGACGGTTTTTACGTTCAACAATACCATTCTGCGGAGAAGTGTAAGCACATGAAATTTGATGGATAATGTCAATTTTATTAAGGTAAGCTGAAAAATGATCAGATTCATATTTCCGAGCATTATCAGAATGTAAAATACATATACGACAACCATACTGAGTTTTTATTTTCTTACGGAAAGTCTCAAATATAGAAAATAATTTAAATCGGGATTGCATAAAAAACAACCAAGTCACACGAGAATAGTCATCCACAAATGACACAAAAATAAGGATATGTATTAGATGAAATATTCTTGATTAGACCCCATACATCAGAGTGTATCAACTCAAATGGACTAGACACACGACTGTGGACTCTAGACGGAAATGATGCACGGTGATGCTTACTAAGTTGACCAGCTTCACAAGGCAAAGACGACACAAAATTCAGACTTAGAACTTGGTGCTTCAGATTCTGGAGAGAAGGATATCCAACACGATAATGCCATTCAAAAGGAGACAACGAGGTCTGTAGGGCCCGAGTAGGGGAATCAAAATCAAAGTAATATAGACCACCAACTTCATGTTCCGTACTAATCTTCCTCTTGAGATCCTGAAAGACACAAAAAGAAAGATAAAAGATTATAGAACAATTGAGAGAACATGTAATCTTACTAATGCAAAGTAAACTAAAGGGGAACTGAGGAACAAATAACACGGAAGATAGGGACACATCAGGATTCAAGTGAGTAGTCTCGAGACCTGAAACTTTAGAATAAGTACCATTAGTAAGAGTAACATTATATGTGGAAGTAGCAGATTGATAAGTAGAAAAAATATCAGACGCACTAGTCATGTGGTTAAAAGCGCCAGAGTCTATGATCCAAGGACTGCGAGTGGAGGACAGTAAATAAGTGAAAGCAATACCTGACTGGGCAAAAGTAGCAGTTGAGGGAGATGAGCAGTCTGTTGCTGGGATAGGAACTGAGCATACTCCTCTCGTGTAAAAGTAACTGATCCAGTGTCTGGTGGAACTGACTGAGGTATGGAAGCAACAACAGTGGTATCCCTGATAGGAAACCTGATTCGCAACAGTAGAAGGTTTGCCATGTAAATCCCAACAAAAATCAACAGTGTGCCCTCCACGGCCACAGTGAGTACAACAACGAGGTCCATTCTGGCCACCACGACCACCTGTACGACCTCCTGTATGACCACCACGAACACCTCGATGACCATCATTATGACTTCTAGGAACCACAAGAGCTGAGCGATCAGTGGAGACACAATGATTAGTGCCTGAATTAGATAAAGTAGCACGCTGTACTCGAGAGAAAACCTCAAGTTGTGAAGGAAGACTAGAACCCCCCAAAATCTGAGAATGAATAGACTCGTATTCAGGTTTCAGTCCTATCAAAAATCTAACAACATTCATGTCCTCATGTTGTTTTTGCCAAACTGCTGCATCAGTAGTAAACAAATGGTAGGTCTTCATCTTCTCACAGACTCTCCGAACATGAGAGTAATAATCCTCAGCGCTCAGAGTGCTCTGTTCCAGCCGAAAGTACTCCTTGCACAACTCATAAGCTCGGGTAAAATTACCTGTACCAGAATACATAGTGGCCAAGTGATACCATATCTCCTTGGTAGTGTCAAGATAGAGCAAAGTAGAACTAATACTAGGCTCAATGCTATTCAATAATAAAGAAATAATCTGAGCATTTTCTTGTTCCCACTGATCATACCCAAGAGTATCTTTCTTGGGTTTCGGGTTCACTAAATACTTCTTGAAACCTTTGCCTCGAAGAAAGACTTTAGCGGATCAGGACCATAAAGTATAGTTGGTCCCATTGAGTTTAACAGAGGTCACGAAACCATTGATAATAGTCGGAAGAGTAGAGGTAGGTGGCAAAGATGGAGTAAGGGACCCGGTATCTTGCTTGGGGTCCATAGCAGTAGAACAAATAGCAACCAAGATCATTAGAAGGCTGCTAGAATACTGAATCGGACCGGATAGACCCCCTGAACCACTGAACCGGGATGGAAGTAGGGGTTGGACCACTGAACTGGGCTGGAAATAAGGAATGGACCACTGAACCGGACCGGTTTGGCTCTCTGGATTGTTGAACCGGATCGGTTTGACTCTTTGGACCGCTAAACCGGACCGGTTTGGCTCTCTGGACTACTGAACCAGCCTGAACCGTGATTGGACTCTTTTTTTTTTTTTAAAGAATAAAACCTGGCTTGACCCGATTGGATCCAGACCCATTGAGCTCTTGTTCGTCTTCTCCTTCGTGAATTAGGGTTTCAGTAAAACCTAATCTTCGGCTCCGCCTTACCACCACGGCAGCCACACCACGATACACCACCACCACGATGAGCACCAAACAATGGCGAAGAGGCCACCACAACTAGAGATACCCTTCAACACCACCACCACAACCGCGACAGTGCCACCACCACTACACGCGACACTACACCACCACCACCAAGACGAACACTAAATGACGACGAGAAGGTCACCACGACCAACGACACCACCATAGCAATGACACCACCACCACCACAACGACTCCACCACCACAGCAACTATAGTGCCACCACCACAACAACAGTGGCTTTTACCAACAATATCACCACCACTACCACAGCAACAGTACCATTACCACACAATTGAAGTGTTAATTTATTTAGAATATATTTAGGATCGTAAATGCTCTGATACCATGTTAAGTGTAAGGGATTAACATAGTATATTGAAGAGAAAATAAAGAGGTCAAAAGCTTGACCTAGTTCTCATATATCATTGTATTTATAGTTAACTTACAATAACAACAATTACACATACTACCCTAACACTATTAACAATATACACATACTACCCTAATACTCTTAACAATGGTTAACTCACAATAATAAGAATTACACATATTACCCTAACACTATTAACAATTTACATATACTACTCTAATACTCTTAACACCCCCTCAAGTTAGACTATATATATCATATAATTCAAACTTGGAACAAATCGCTGTAAGACGTGTACGACTCAATGGTTTAGTAAATACATCTACAAGTTGATCTTTAAATTTCACAAATGGAGTTGTAATCTCTCCATCTACTGTCTTGTCCCCAATAAAATGACAATCAACTTCAATATCTTTGGTCCTCTCGTAAAACACTGGATTGACATCAATATGAATAACTGCGTGGTTGTCATAGAATAACTGTAAAGGAGGTGAAATTGGAAATCTAATTTCTTAGAGGAAGTGTAGTAGCTAAGTTGACTCACTCGTTGTATGGGTCATTGCCCTATACTTAGCCTCAACACTGGATCTTGCCACCGCCGATTATTTCTTACTTTTTCATAAGACAACGTTACCTCCTACGAAAGTATAATAACCAGTGCTTAATCTCCGATCAAAAGGAGAGCCAGCCCAATCAACATCTGAGAAACCTTTCACTTTAAGATGTCTATTAGCTCGATATAACAATCTAAGCCCAGAAGCTCGTTTGAGATATCGCAGAATACAAGTAACTGCCTCTCAATGTGGTACTCTAGGATACCCCATGAACTAACTTACTATACTAACTGCATAGGAAATATTTGGCCGAGTAACAGTGAGATAATTGAGTTTTCTATCCAATTTGTGATATCAACCCAGATTCTCAAACAATGCACAATCATCCATCAATAATTTCTAATTCAGATTCATAGGAACATCAATCGGTCTGCTATCTAGCAAACCTGCTTCCTCTAGCATGTTAAATACATATTTTCTCTGTGATAAATAAATACCCTGTTTAGATTGAGCCACTTCAATTCCTAAGAAATACCTGAGTTTTTTTAAATCTTTAGTATGAAATCGATCTTGCAAGAAGATTTTTAACTTGAAAATTCCTTCAGAATCATTTTCAGTGATCACAATATCATCTACATAGACCATCAATAGAACATATCCAATATCCGTCTATCTATGAAACACAGAATGATCTGTCTGACATCGTAGAAGATCAAACTCTAAAACTGTATCTGAAAACTTACCAAATCTTGCCTTCGGTGACTGCTTTAAACCATATAAAGATTTTTTTGGCCGATATACACTTTTACCATACTCCCCCTAAACAGTAAACTCAGGTGGTTGCTCCATGTATACCTTTTCAACCAAGTCACCATGTAGGAAGACATTCTTGACGTCTAACTGAAATAAGGGTCAATCAAGATTAGCAACCAAAGAAATCAAGATACGAACAGAGAAAATTTTAATAACAGGAGAGAAAGTCTCCTTATAATCAACATCATAGGTCTGAGTAAAGCCCTTTGTAACAAGTCGTACTTTGAGACGTTCTACAGAACTATCCAAGTGAAATTTAACAGTATACACCCAAAGACAACCAACAGTTCGTTTACCAGGAGGTAAAGGAATGAGATCCCAAGTCCTATTATGATGTAAGGTATCCATCTCATTCTTCATAGATTTCCTCCAACCCGGATTAGATAATGCATCCTGTAAACGCTTAGTAATAGATATAGTAGATAGTTGAGAGGTAAAACAAGAGAAGACAGAAGACAAGATGTCATATGAAACAAAATGAGCAATGAGATGATTAGTAACACGTGAACGAGTATCTTTTTAAAGAGCAATAGGTAGAGAGTCTAAGTTACCTGATGGACCAAGATCAGCAGACGGTACTGGCACCTCAGTCGATGGTCAAAGACGGCGAGAGTATACGCGAAGATTTAAAGTAGATGGTAACACAGTGGATAGCGGAATATCTGAAGATGATGGAAGAAATGGTGGTACAAGAGATGATCCAAAATCCATATCCAAAGGCTGAGAAGGTGCTGAAAAATATATAACAAATTTTTCAAACGTGACATTGGCACTAGTAAAGTATCGTTGCAAAGAAGGACTATAACAACGATACTATTTCTGTGTGTGGGAATAACCAAGAAATACACATTTGGTAGCACGAGGGTCAAGTTTATCAAATTTAGGACCCAAATTGTGAACATAACACACACATCCAAGAACTCTAAGAGTGAGAGAAAATAAGGGCTTACTAGGAAAAAAGACAGAATATGGACTTTGCCTATTTAACACTGGATGATATACGATTAATAAGGTGACAAGCAGTAAGAATAACATCACTCCAAAGATATCGAAAAATATTCATATGGAATAACAGGGCATGGGTGATTTCCAACAAATGACGATTCTTACATTCAGCAACACCATTCTGTGGAGATGTATAAGTACAAGAAGTCTAATGAATAATACTAATTTTACTAAGATAAGCTGAAAAGAAATCAGATTGATACAACAATCATACTGAGTTTTTATTTCCTTACAAAAGGTCTCAAATATATAAAATAATTCAGATTGAACTTTTATAAAAAACAATCAAGTCATATGAGAATAGTCATCCACAAAAGATACAAAATAAGGATATTTATTAGATAAAATATTCTTTATTGGACCCCATACATAAGAATGTACGAACTCAAATGGATTTGACACACGATTATTGATTCTAGACTGAAATGATATACGGTGATGCTTACTAAGTTGGCAAGCTTCATAAGACAAAGACGACACATAACTAAGACTGAAAACTTGGTATTTTAGATTCTAAAGAGAGGGATGTCCAAGATGATAATGCCATTGAAAAAGAGATAACGAGGTCAGTAGAGCCCGGGTAGGTGAATCAAAGTCAAGGTAATATAGACCACCAGTTTTATGTCTCGTACCAATCTTCTTCTTCGTCTTGAGATCCTGAAAGACCCAATAAGAAGAATAAAATGTTACAGAACAATTGAGAGAACGTGTGATCTTGCTAATGAAAAGTAAACTAAAAGAAAACTGAGGAACAAATAACACAGAAGATAGGGACATATCAAGACTCAAGTGAGTAGTCTCTAAACCTGAAACTTTAAAACAAGTACCATTAGCAAGAGTAACACTACGTGTGGAAGTAGCAGATAAGTAGGAAAAAAATTAGACGCACCGGTCATGTGGTCAGAAGCGTCAAAGTCTATGATCCAAGGACTGCGGGTGGAGGATAATAAACAAGTGGAAGTAGTACCTGATTGAGCAAAAGTAGTAGTGGAAGGAGATGAGATAGTCTGCTGTTAGGATGGAAACTGAGTATACTCCTCTCGTGTAATGGTAACCACTCCAATGTCTAATGGAGCTTGCTTGGGTTCCATAACAGTGCAACAAATAACAAATAAGGAGTGCTGCAATGCTGAACCAGAAGAAAAGAGGATGTTGGAAGACTGAACCGGCTGGAGAAACCAACTGAACTGCTAAATAGGACCAGAGAAGCCCATTAGACCACTGAACCGGTCCAAAGAAGTCCATTGGATCGTTGAACCGAACCAGAAAAGACCACTGGACAGTTGAAGTGGACTAGAAAAGGGCAATGGACTGATGAACTGGACCAGAAAAGACCACTGGATCGCTGAACCAGACCAGAAAAGGACGCTAGACCGCTGAACCGGAGACAAAACAGATGGATCCTGCCTGAATCGGTCTAAAAAACTGACTAAATTGGACCTGAACCGGCTTAAAACTAACTGAATCGGGCCTGAACCAATCTGGTTTGGTCTGGATCTGGGCTCAAGAATAGTTATGCCCGTGGACTTGGATCCTTTATCCAAACCCGTAAATTGACCCACTTGAACAGGGTCGTCTCCTTCATTGATTAGGGTTTCTACCAAACCTTATTCCTTTACTGTTGACTGCACTAAGAGAATACCACCACAGACCATTATAAGCGTTAGCTACACACCCCCGCGAGGCCAAAATTAGACTCCACCAAGGTCGACTACACCACCACGAAGACATACGCCATTAGTCGACTGCACTAAGTTGACTATACCACCACAAACCAAGGTCAACTACACCACCACGAAGACAGGTGCTACTAAGTCGACTGTCCACACCACGACTGCAACCCTCACAACACAGAGACAACCACGACAGTACCACCACTACCACAACGATTAACAGTATCACACCACCACCACGATGCTTCGGCAAACACAGTACCACCGCCACGAACAAGAAATTAATTTAGTCAGAATATATTTATGATCGTAATGCTCTGATACCATGTTAAGTTTAGAGGATTAATATAATATTAGAGGCAATATTTAGAGAGAAACAGAGAGAGGTTCAAACTTAACCTAGTTTTCATACATTACTTGTATTTATAGTTAACTGACAATAATAAGAATTATATATACTACCCAAACACTATTAACAATTTACATATACTACCCTAATACTCTTAACATGTTATATATCTAGGATGCAGCCCTTAAGGGTATTTTTAATATTTTTGTGTTGCTATATATATTGGGATGTAGTTGTGTAACCTAACGCACTACTCTCTTCTTATATTCTTGTTCTCTCTCTTCTCAAAACCTATCGGCATGATAATTTAACTTGATGTCTAGTGTGGAATAATATGCAAAGTTTTTCACAGTTTTTTGATAAATGTTTGTCAATTTCTTCTTTCCTTAGGTTACTGGTGTGGGAATAAATACTGAATGGGGATTGTTGATGGCAAGTATATCGGAGGATACTGGTGAAGAAACCCCCTTGCAGGTTTTTTTTCCCTCTGATATGCTGCTCTCTAGGGTCTCTAATTTCACTAATGAGTTGTACTAAAGGCTGTATTTGAATGACCATGATAGGTACGCTTGAATGGGGTAGCAACTTTTATAGGCATAGTTGGACTTGCTGTGGCTCTATCTGTGCTCACTATTCTCTTGGCTAGGTAAAGTTTGCATTGGTAAATGAATCATATCTTGTTATATCCATGTGCTCTACAACCAGTTAAACTTTATTTAAAATTTCTCAGATTTTTTACTGGTAATTCAAGAAATCCTGATGGAACTGTTCAGTTTTTCTGTGGAAAGACCAGCATTGGTGAAACTGTTGATGGAGTCATTAAAATTATTACTGCTGCGGTAAGTACTGTTTCTGTAGGTTTAATGTTTGCAAAAGTTTCCTTTCCTCTGTTTAACCTCCAGTTCTATTTAGGTCACCATTGTGGTTGTTGCAGTCCCCGAGGGGCTTCCTTTGGCTGTTACCTTGACGTAAGTTTTTTTCAGCACATCTGGTATTACTGCAGCCTTTACTTTTATTTCTTTACTTGCTCTAATTTTAACCTGTCATGAACTATGTGGCAGCCTAGCATACTCAATGAAGAAAATGATGGCAGACAAGGCCTTGGTATGTACCTTTTTCATTAGTTCATTGGATTTTGCACTCCTGTAGTTTGTACATTAAACTTTTGGACAGATGAAATTTCCAAGACAATGTTTGAATTTGTTAACAGCAGTTAGTGTACAGGTGCGTAGGCTTTCAGCTTGTGAAACAATGGGTTCTGCAACAACTATTTGCAGTGATAAGACTGGAACATTAACCCTGAATCAGGTCAGTTTTCCTGCATTTTTAGGTTTTGTTGTTTGCTTTGAATTGGGATTTTTTGGTGTCCCCAGAGGTACTGCACCAATATCGTAGGCAACTTGTCGTTGCTTTGTGTGTTACTTTATGCAAATTACTTGGAACATGAATCTTTGGTATTTGTTATGATGAAATTATTTCCAAGCACAGATGACAGTAGTTGAGGCTTATGTTGGGAGAAAGAAGATCGATCCACCTGAAGATGGTTCACAGTTGCATTCAATGGTTTCCTCTCTGCTAGATGAGGGCATAGCACAGAATACTACAGGCAGTGTTTTTTCCTCTAAAGTACTCTCTCTCTCCCTCCCTCGCTCCATCTCAATAGGATAATGAGCGCTGGCGCATTTCAGTGTGTGAGATTAACAATGCCAATCTTGTCCTGGGTGATCCAGGCTCAGCCATGATAAGGGCTGTTATATGTCTTCTACCAGATAAAAGTTCTTGTAAGGATTAACTTATGCACTTAGATGTTGTGGAGCTTGAAAAAAACTAGTTTTTATCCATTCTAAGATACTTATAAAATGAGTTGAGGCTGAGCATGCAATGGCTTTTCAACGTATTTGAATAGCACCTTTTTAGCTGAGCCTTTGATTAACGTTCTTAACTGTACCACTTCCATTGAAATGACTTTGATATAGATTCGTCAGCATTTTTCTCCTCTTCTTATCCACTAAATAGATTGATGTCTGGTTGTACAAACTCAATTAGAAGTGCTTATTAAGGATGTCATCTTTCTTTCATTTAGTCACCTGTTAATATGCACTAGAATTTGTCTTTAATTGCCTTTATGTTTATAGGATGGTGGTGGCATAGAGGTTTCCGGATCTCCCACTGAAAAGGCTATTCTTTATTGGGGTGTCCAGGTACCTTCCTTTATGGTACCCTGCAATCTGTTTCATTCATTTTCTTTGTTGAAGTTGATAATTCTTTTCAGAACCTTTGTTGCAGTTCGGAATGAAGTTTGATGTTGTTAGATCAGAATCCATAACCCTCCATGCTTCTCCTTTTAATTCCACAAAAAAACGAGGTGGTGTTGCATTGCAAGGGCGGGTAATCCACTCATTCTATATCCCTGATGTTTAATCATGGTTAATGAGCTCTTGGTAGAGCTTGTACTGTTGTTTTTGATAGATTTTAAACTTGGCTACTAAACAGGTATTGTATTTTACAAGTTGTTTTTATCGTTTTGTCAATTGGGGGATTATTGTTATTGTGTAGATGTTACAAACTTACAGTTAATTGGTATTTCTGTGCTATCTCAATAGGTAGCTGGGTCCTTTCTTTGACTTGGAATGTGTTTCACCCACTCACATAACCTTTGGACCAAGCACCAGGCCCTGCTTGTTTACTTTGGATCTAATAACAAAGGAACAATCCAGTCCTTTTTTGTCATAAGCCTCTGTGGGCAGTTTGTTTAGAAATGACATATACTCACAAGGTCTGAAATTTAGGAATGTCAAGTGCATAAATAGGGCATGTCTGAAGCAAATTACTGGCTGCTTTATGAACTGAATTCCTAATAACTTGCAGCTTCAATTTGTTCACCAGACAAATGTGTCACAAATACTCAATGCTTTTAAAGAATCATGTTGCATAAGTTGTGTGAATCTGCCATTTATAAGTTATTCGAATTCTATAAAGTAGGGAGTTATAATTAAGTAGACTTGGAATAAGTGGGAGTAAAAAGGGATACAAATTAAGTGTAGAGCCCCTGTATATATAGTCAAATAATAAAGATAAAATAAGAAGGATAGAAAGGTAAAACAAGGATAAAATAAAACCCTAATAGATTTATTAGGAAATCCCTAATAAACTAGACTATATCTCCAACACTCCCCCTCAGGCTAGGCGCAAAGATATCAATCAAGCCAAGCTTGACAACAGAGTCCCGGAGAATGGATAGAGTGACAGGTTTGGTGAACACATCTGCAACCTGTTCACTAGTCCTCACAAACAATAGAGTGATAATACCACAGCTAACCTTCTCCCGAAGAAAGTGAACATCTATCTCTATATGCTTCGTCCTCTCGTGTAGTACAGAGTCAGAAGCGAGCTGAATAGCAGATCGATTATCACAATATAATGTGGATGGAGAAATCATTGGAAATCCCAACTCGCCAATAATCGATCGTAGCCAGATAATCTCACACGTGCCAAGTGCTATTGCCCGATATTCTGCTTCTGCTGACGAGCGGGAGACAACTGCCTGCTTCTTGCTCTTCTAAGAGATAAGATGAGTCCCTCGAAAAGCACAGAAGCCTGTAGTAGATCGACCATCACACGCTCCCCCATAATCTGAATCTGAATAACAGGCTAGAGAATCAGTCTGAGATCCTGATGCATAGAATAATCCAAGCCCAGGACACGAAGAATATGATAAACTGCATCAAGACGAGGCTGACACGTCCTGTGCATGAACTGACTAACTTGGCTAACATCGAATGAAATGTCTGGCCTAGTGTTGGTTAGGTAGATAAGTCTACCTACCAATCTCTGATAGACAGTCGGATCTCTTAACTCCTCACCTTCAGCAGTAAGCTTCAGGTTTGGAATCATGGGTGATGATGACGATTTACACCCCAACATTCCGGTATCCGAGAAAAGGTCTAGAACATACTTTCTCTGAGAAAGAACAACACCTCTGCTACTACGGACAACCTCAATCCCAAGAAAGTATCGCAGAAATCCAAGGTCCTTCACATCGAAGGCTTTCCCAAAGTCTACCTTGACCTACGCAGTCCAGAAATATCATCTCCAGTAATAATAATATCATCAACATATACCAAAAGGATGACACACTGTCCAGAAGTATTCCGTCGAATAAAGCAGGTATGATCAGAATGACATCTGGTGAATCCCAAATGTACGACTACATCACTAAAGTGAGAGAACCAGACTCGTGGTGACTGTTTTAGTCCATAAAGCGACTTACGCAGTCGACATACCTTTCCAGCATACTCCCCCTCACCACGAAAGCCCGGTGGTGCATCCATATAAATAATCTCATCCAGGTCACCGTGAAGAAATGCATTCTTCGCATCTAAATGATGAAGAGGCCAAGAGTACTCCGCAGTCAGAGAAATAATCAACCGAACAGTAGTCAATTTTGCCAGGGGCCAAATGTGGCACCAAAATCACGACCTGGTACCTGAGTAAAGCCCTTCGCCACAAGTGGCAAAATTAAAAAAGGGATACAAATTAAGTGTAGAGCCCCTGTATATATAGTCAAATAATAAAGATACAATAAGAAGGATAGAAAGGTAAAACAAAGATAAAATAAAACCCTAATAGATTTATTAGGAAATCCCTAATAAACTAGACTATATCTCCAACAAGTAGTAATAATTAGAGCGACTTATACTGGAAGGGGTGAACTGGTTATAAACCACCTCTAAATTTATTTACAGGAAGCAGATGGCTATGCTTGACGGCCGACCTTTTACAGTTGCACCAACCTGTTACAACGCTTGATTATCGTTGTCGTCAATGTTGTGTTATAGCCATGATTATTGTTTTCTGGGTTGTCCATGAACGATATTTATTCTGATGTTTGAGATGAATAATTAAAGGAGTTCTTTTCATTCTATTTTTATGGCAGTCTAACTTGAAAGTTCATATACATTGGAAAGGAGCAGCTGAAATAATTCTAGCTTCTTGCACAGGATATCTCGACACAAATGGTTGCTTGCAATCCATTGATGAGGATAAGGTCAGTAATCAGTGATGTGCAAGAACTTGTGGAAGAACCAATCTGATATAAATTCAATTTCAAAAACGTGTTCTAACAGAATATGAACTGAGGATCAACAATTTATAAAACACATTTCCAAATTATGTAAGAAGTATAAAATTATGCAATTCAAAGCATGTAAAATGATCAATAGAACTATGTATTATGATTTTTACATTTTTGGCAGGTGTTTTTTAAGGAGGCTATTGAAAACATGGCTGCAAGAAGCTTGCGATGTGTTGCAATTGCATACAGAACATACGAAATAGACAAAGTCCCAACTGAAGAAGACCAGCTGGCACAATGGGCTTTACCTGAAGATGACCTTGTTTTGCTTACTATTGTTGGTATTAAGGTATACATCTTAATACAAATTCATTACTTTCACACTGTATTCTCTACGATAGTCTGATAATTGCATGGATTACAACTTTTCTTTTTAACGATCTATGGACTCTGTTGTCACTGTACATACTGTTTTGTCAAATGTCAATTTGGTATACCAAGTTCCTTCTTTATCTAATACATACCTCCATGCACAGGATCCTTGCCGCCCAGGTGTCAAAGATGCAGTGAGACTATGCACCGGTGCTGGTGTTAAGGTAATTATTTCATCTTTATTACAGTTCATGACATAAATTCCGATGATATTCATAATCATATCCTGATGAAAAGAAAAGGAAAGAATATATGATGGGAACTGTAAATATGTAAACCCATAGGTGCGCATGGTCACTGGAGATAATCTTCAAACAGCAAAAGCTATCGCTATTGAATGTGGAATACTTGCTTCAGACACTGATGCTACTGAGCCTAATATTATTGAAGGGAGGACATTCCGTGAATTATCTGGCAAAGAAAGAGAACAAGTTGCCAAAAGAATATTGGTATGGTTTGAATTACACAATTTGTGACAATTTTCATTTCTGATTATACCTTGCTTGTAATGTACGCACATGTTTGATTATGTTTTTTATGTATAGGTAATGGGAAGGTCTTCTCCTAGTGACAAGCTTCTTTTTGTGCAATCACTACGTAAACTAGGGGAAGTTGTTGCCGTAACTGGAGATGGAACTAATGATGCTCCCGCACTCCATGAGGTCTGACTGCAGGGGTTTTTTTTCCAAATCTTTTTTTAATCTTCTGTCTCTGTCAAACATAATGTACTACTATCAGGCTGTCAAGCCTGCAATCTTGACATACATGCATCATTAGGCACTTGCTGGCCTAAGTTGAAACATAAAAACTAGTGGAACTCTCACACTTTTAATGTGGAGACAGAAATGAGGTGTTGATCAGATAAGTTTCCTCAATTATGCATGATGTCTCAACTATCTGTGAAGAAGGCCTGTTGTCTGTGTCTTCAGTGTTTTTAAACTATGTATAAAGGTGGTCATTTCCAGTAAGAGTGCATGGATAAAATTATTAGGTACATTCTACTGCATGCTAAATGGATGAACTATTTTTGTTAGTGTGTTAGATATATCGACAAACAAGTTTGATTAGGGTGTAAGTGCGTTGGCATGTTTTAGTCGCATATACATGTGTCTAAGAAATGTCTGCAGGGTTGATTATTTCTAGATATTAGGTTTCATATGCAATGGGATATGACAAAACCAAGGGGACTATCTTTAGTAAATTTTTGTTGCACTATGCATCTAGAAAGGAAGGAAAATCATCCTGCCTGTCCAATGACATTAAATGTGTTGGACCTCTAGTGGATAAAATCCCTTATGTTGCCTATTATCAGGTTGCGAGTTGATTACCGATGTATATCCGTTTAAAGTAATTGGACATGTATTTGCCCAAATCTCCAAGAACTCCATTTGCCCACATCTCCAATCTGAGATTGTACTTTTTATGATTGTGTTGTTTACTTCTTGTAGTTGATTACATTTTCCCTCGTGTTTTAGGCTGATATAGGGCTTGCCATGGGCATTCAAGGAACCGAAGTTGCCAAAGAAAGCTCGGACATTATTATCCTGGATGATAACTTTGCTTCAGTAGTGAAGGTTGGTGTGAACATACAATTTAGTGATAAAATATTAGTTTACATGCTAAGAAGCATGTACAACTCAACTAAACTCAACAAAGACTTATGCCAATTATTTGAATTGATTACATGAATCCTGTTTCCCTATTGTGCTCTATCAAGGGCCATATTTTTCATTAAACTATGAGCTATCATCTCTTTTTTCACTATCTCGTTCAAAGTTACTTTCGGCCTATTTCTACATTTTGCATTACCATTGATATGCATCACATCACGCCTATTTACTAGTACAATACTAGGTTTTATATAAGTCCAAACCCCCTGAGTTGATTATGTACTAAGAAGCATATAATGCATGTCTTCGGGGGCATTCAATGTCAGTTTGGTTTATAGAGATTCCAAGCAAGGCTGGCCATTGTGTTTGTTTGAAAAGAAGGATGATGGTGGTTTAAGACTGGGATCCTACAAACCAAACTCTAATCTATCCTTTTAAGCCCCTACGAGACCAACAAATACACGATCTATCTTCTTACTTTTTGTTTTGGAGGTATTGAGCGATAGGCTACTTTGAAACTTCCTTCATGTCTTCATGATTTTATTTGTTCTCCATGTAGGTTGTACGATGGGGTCGTTCTGTCTATGCAAATATTCAGAAATTTATCCAATTCCAGCTTACTGTTAATGTTGCAGCGCTTACAATTAATGTTGTGGCTGCAATTTCTTCTGGTGATGTACCTTTAAATACAGTGCAGGTCTCTCTCTCTCTCT
>CM042192.1:260140-288271 GCA_023539305.1 Ilex asprella
ATTCTTTTCATCTGGTTGTATTGTATAGGATCAGGTCTCGGGCAAAGTGATCATGAAAGGGCCTAAATGTGGACGATTGTTCCTTCTTAGCTTATCAATGCCTCATCTTTATAAATCATTATTTTATGATGTTTTGTATTCTAGTAACTACTTCCCGTTTATGACATAGGTGTCTTGGACATCCAAATACGAAAAAGTTGTTCATGTTGAACTCTGGGCTAATGTTGAATAATCAACGTGTTTCTTCACATGTTGTTTCCCCTGTCATAGTTGTAAAATGGTGAAAAGTAAAATTTTACCTTTTACCACACACAAAAGCTTCACAACAAAGTGTTTCGATTTAATTCGTAGTGATAATATTGTACAGTTTATTATACATATTTTAAAAATAAAAATGATATTAACTAGTTATTGAAGTAGAAGAAAAATACGTCATGTGTGTGAAAACAACAGACGTTGAAGAAGAAGTACACATCCTGTGAGAGAAAACCACAAACGTTGAAGTAAGACGAGCACCAGTCGTAGAAGTAAAAAAGTTGAAGAAGACATTGAAGAAGAAGAGCACTAGACGTTGAAGTAGAAGAAGATGATTTATGTTTAAAATTCAAAAAATAAAGATCTTCTAAAATAGAAAACCATTGATTTAATAGAACAAATCCCATGAAAAAGGAAACTGCCAAACTATTCAGTTCATTAATTATGAAAAATGGTATTTCAATAAAGGATAAATTTAAAAAACTATCATTGTGTATTTAGACACAATACATTTCCAACTAATATTACTTATCTACAATATATTTTGAGTAAGGTATTTTTCATATAGTTGATTCCATAAATCCTCAGCCAAAGGGGAGATTTCTAATTTTCTTTTAGGTTGATTCCTTAATCAAAGGGAATCATAAATATTTCCTAGTATGTAGATGCTAGTTGTTTAATTCACCAATCAAAAGGAAGCTGTATAATTTCCCAATCAAAGGGAATCATTGATTGTAAAGATACCAAACATAGAATACAGATTCTATATACTGAAGAGGCCTGCAAGGGTATGACATTCAGTCAGAATCAATTGTTTCTCAGTCTTATTCTTCCAAGTTCTGTCATTTTGTCAGTTGGGAGAGGTGGATAGATACATACTCTTTGAACTGGACTAGTTACAGAACTTTATTTGATATTATTTGTACAAAACGATTTCCCTCATATTCAATTCCACACCCAGTTGTTAGTTAGCCAGACAGGCAGACAATTAATACCACTGGACTAGGCAATGATCCATTCTATTGATACTTGACTGATATAAAAATTTGAGTGTGAGCTCCTGTAACCAAGTGTCAGAAAATATGCCTTTCTAATAACCTAAATGATTTCCATTAGGTCCTGTTACTTTTTTTTTTTATTAATTAGTTGTCTTTTTTCACTTGAAACTACAGAGCAGACCATGACTATTAGGATTCGTCACCTTCTTTCAATTAACGACAACAACTTTTGTGCTGAACTAGTTAATGATCCATTCTATTGATACTTGACTGATAGAAAAATTTAAGAGTGAGCTCCTGCAACAAAGTGTTAGAAAACCAGCCTTTGTATTAACGACAACAACTTTTGTGCACACATCCTTGATAAATTACTAAAGGAAATTCACTGTATCCAGACACATTCTTGTACCCAATACTTCTACTAGTTAGTGTTGTAATGATTCTTGATGCTCCTAGTGGCTAGAATCATAATGCTACCTTATAGTTCTATTAGGCTTGTGTCACAATGACACTTTTCATCTTATACTGGACCATGGCCATTGTTCGTCTAAAATTAGGAAGGGTAAACAGTAATTAGTGGATGGATTTTGCTAATCTGCAGAACTACGGGAAATGTTATTATACGTTATATTAGAGTTTTGTAAAATCACGAGATGTGAGCATAACTTCTGCACAGATCCATACAAGCACAACACAAGGCAAGAGAATGCTAAATAAAAAGGAAAAAAGGTCACCAACCTGATATGAGATCACTGATCCATTTTGATCAAGTGTTGGGCTAGATATGGAACCTGTCGCCGAAAAAATCATACCCATGTGTGCACGGCCTCGAAAATATGATGGAAGGTTTTCTTGGCCTTGAAAATAAGACCGCATTTTTTCTCTGACATCCTATGAAGTCGGAAAGAACAAATGACTTATTCGTCAGATTACTTGTATACATTGATTGTCGGCAAATTATACAGTAGCAAACAAATCATCGAGCCACAAAAAAACAATATTGGAGTGAAGAATATGAATGTCAGGAAGTATTGATGTGCATTATTCTAATATAATATAACCTCAAAATTGGGATAGGATCCAATAGGTGTACTACATGTATCACTAGGAATGTCTATGAGACCAAGGCAAACAGGTGACCTGTGGATATAGTCATTGCCTTGTGTAGGTTTATTCTTCTAAAAAGAATAATGGAGTACATCAAACACATATTTACAGACAAATAAAGAAAAGCATTAAACTTAAAGTACATCATTCCAGTATGACCCAGAAGGAAAACTCGTTGGATTCTCCTCACTTCATCTGAAAGCACTTTTGAGAAAACATGAGGGGGAAGACAAGAAGTGGACTATGTGGTCTCATGAGTGATTGTACAGTTGAATAAAAATAACATCAAACGATATTTTCTCTACAGGCAGATTGAGCTCCAGAAGGCACTGTTAAAATACTGACAATAAGAATCCATCATAAAATCAAGGTGGTGAGACTCACTTAGGCCCAAGATCCTCCCTTGTCTTCCCACTTTCTTACGTTTCCACTCCAGAAAATATGCATAACATCTGCAGAGGGATTCCCCGCCAGTGAGAGCTGGCCAAGGGAGTACTGTGTACATATCATCTAGCATAGTTTAATGCCATATGTTCAAAATGGCAGAAAAAGTGCAGTACAATCACCACAGCTCAACATCCAATTTTATCTATGATTAATATCCTATACAACTTCAAATGGACAGCTCCTTTCTTTCCAAAACACCTAAAGAGAGGGGGGGGCCATCTTCCATATTGTCCACTTGCTCCACCAACACGTGACCAATTGATTAATACTGGTCTGTTACCTACTCAAGCGTAGATATTGGCAGCCTCTAACCCCCCCCCCCTCTTTTACACATACAACAATACACGAGATTATTAATAGTCAAGGATTTGCTGAAGCTACATTTGAAACAAAGAAAACTATCTTAAAGAACCCACCCACAAACCCAAAACAAAGAATGTGTGATGCAAAAATTATAGTCTAGACTCTATAGCCCTGATCCCCCCCTTGGCTTGCAGACCAAACATCATGCCAGAATTCAATCCAATGAGTAGCCCACAACAGAACTAATGAATCCGAGGAATTCTTTCTTGATTCTTTTGCACAGACCAATGCCCAAATAAATCTCATCTCAATGGTTACCTAATCAGCCAGATCATTTCAAAGGCTTCTCTGCTCCAAAATATATTTCTGTAATCACTTGTCACGATCTAAAACCTAGTTTCTCACCCAAAAGGACATGAACTATTTTTTCTGGCTTTAAACCTCCTAATCATAAGAGGAAACACAACACCAAACTCAACTTCATTAAACAATCACCCAAAAGAGGACACGATGATTTTGCTGCACCTTCCCTGCACCAGGGTGAGATGTTCATTGGAGGGATCATTTAATTTTCTGCTATTATGCTCTCTTATGTTTTTTCTCTCTTGAATTTCTCCTCATATATGCCATTCTTTTGAATGGACATAATATAACTGCCAACAAATAGGGAACTTGAATAAATAAAGAAAACGTTCCTAAAATCGTAGTCTAACAGGTGATAATTCTTCATGAACCATGCAGACCTTTTACTTATTATATAACCTAAACATCACATAAACACGGTCACTACAATGACATTACAAGCCATTTGCCTAAAATTGAGGAGTAAATACAAAGGCTGGAATTGAGACTTCATAGATTTCAGAAATAAAATTCTCTGATCTTGACAAATAAAGACAACTTCCATTCTACTTGTAGACTTGTGTTAAAATCCTACAAATATAACACAAGACTTGGTACAAATTTTGACGGAATCTACATACATTAGCATTTGAAACAATTATAGCTGACCTCAGTTATGAACCCATGGATCACAATTAGGTTTTAACTGAATTATATTCGGGCAAGGTTAAATCTCGATCCGATCATTTGGCAACACTAGGAACTATTACATGGTACATGATGCGCTATAAAAAACACAAGACAACAATAGTAAGCATAATTTAGTTAATTGAAATATGGAGTTATTTCTTAAAAGTACTTCTCATGATTACTCATACAAAATACAGCTTAAACTCACAAAATCAGTATTCTCTGTGAGAATTGGGACACATTGAACTCTAGAAACCCCCCCCCCTCCTCGATTTTTTTTTATTTGGGTTGGGGGAGGGGGGGGAGGGGTTGAGGAGTTGGTGGTGGAATCAAATACTTAGCGGTGGTGGAAAGAAACTCCGGTCAGGAGAAAGGGGAACGGGCACTAAATGAAGAGCTTCTAATAGGTTGGGGTGCAGAGAACAAATCATGAAAGTTCGTAAGGAATTTCATTAGTCATTTGGTGGGTTATGGAAACAGGATTAAGATTTGGCTTGCTACTTGCCGTGATGGTGTGGTGTCAAAGAACAAGTACCTAGATTTATTTCGCAAGCATTATTGGAAAGAGGCATTAAATGTGATGAAAATATTTCTGGAACCGTGTATTAGATGTGATGAAATATTAGAGCATCCCCAATTTGGAGTCACTCTTCCAAAGAAAGCTCCAGGACTTGGCAGAATCTATGCTAGATAGTCTACTTGGCTATAGTATGTAGTTTAGTAGAGACAGGGAAATAGGGTTAGATGCATGATAGCTAAGCATGGGAAGTCCCCAGGGAATTGTTTTCACTTTTAAATTAGCAGTAGAGAAAGGTACTAATTTCCATGAAAGGCTATGTTGAGCACAAATGCCCCCTGAAAAATGTTTTTTTTTTTGGGTGTAAATGGCTGCAAGGGATTCATTTGGATGGGTAATAATCTAAGGAAGAGGAATACTTTAGTCAACTAATGATGTATATGCAAGCACAATGAAGATAGCATTAATAATCTTTAATATTGTGGAGAGGCTAGAGAGCTTTGGATCTTCATTTTGAATCTTCTTATCCATCTTTGTTCTATTTTCCAGATCCTTTGGTCAATGCCCCATTTTGTCAAAGCATTCAAAATGAATTTTGTACACCATGGGAAGGAAAAAAAAAAAGACAAGAAAAAGGGCACATAGGGTCTAAAAATATCTGTGGATAAGAAGAAAAGCTGCTGCTGCTTTTTTTTGGGTATAGATATTCCTCTATTTTTGGTGTTGATCAGATAATTGTTGTTAAAGAAGCACCTTCCCTTCTGAAAAGAGCTGAAGTAGCCATGTTTGCGGCGCTTATGCCTGCAACAGAAAGAGCATTTGCGTATACGACATCTCATTCGGAGTGGGGATCATTCCTTCGGTTCAATGTAGGCTATCTTTCTAAAGAGTGGTTTTGATATCCTCTCGTCACTCCCTTGCTTGACAGTGAGGGAATCCTAAGTACGCCATTTCACCACAAGTGTACTTAAATTGTGCCCTCTTTGGCTGCATCTAGTAATTTATTTATGAGTGAAAAAGATATTGAAAACAAGGAATCTAACAGCATACAACTAAGTGTATCCTACATAAGTTCATTTAATTGACTATGGCTATCTGATATTTGTATTATGTTTCCTTTTATATAGAAGAAAACTTATTAAAGAATAACATCCACTGAATTTCAAAATATTTTTTGGATTGCTTAAATTTAGAGTTTTGAAACAATAGTGTACCATCTTTTGAGTTGTGAGTTTTTCCAGTATCAACATTTTTCTGCCTCTACGAGTACACTTAAAAAAGAAAGTACATTCAGCCTCTAATAGGTCCACATGTCACTTACTGAAGGAAAAGTTCTGAAAATGATCAGGATAAAGCCAAGCTGAGCTATACCAAACATGCCCCGACTTATGAATACGAACTTAGGCTTCAAATAACTCACTTCAGAGGTCATGCTAGCTTAAGTCATCTAAATAGCTGGAGCTTTATGAGGATGATACGAGGCTAAACCAAAGCCCTAATAATAGTTGCGAAAGTGGCACCACAATCGAATGATATGGTATTTACTAACTCGGTTTACAAATCATTCCCCAATCTAATGCCTTGATTCATCCCTGGACTTTATTTGAATATTGGCATTTCTTGCAGATAACATTAGGTTTTGCCAACGGATTACAATATTTCATGAATCAAACAAAAAAAATTGTGATGGAAATTTATATAAATTCCACCCCCTTATGACCAAGCAAGTCCATATGGGGCTTGGTTATCCAAAATTTTCTGTTTCACTCCCCAAACCTATAAAAATAAAATAAAAAACTTACTTCCAATTATTTGATTGTTGTAGAAGATTTTTGTTTCACCATTCTACTCTATCAAGGGCTATCTCCTTATGTCTCATTTTTCATTCTGCATTTTGTTTGTTTCTCGAGTGTATTGAGATGAGTATATTAATATCGGATCTTGCACTCAACGAGAATCTATTTATGGTTTAGGACCTTTAGGTATTTTAGGATTTTATTTGCAGGAAATAATAATTTTCAGAAGTTTCTAAACTCGGCGGTGCTATCTTGATAATAATTTTGCGAATTTAAGAATTCTTTCCTTGGGCTGCAATCTAGCTCATTTGTAGCTTAGGAACTTTTGATCTTTATATATTTAGAGTTTTATAGGTGTCACATTATTGAGTGGACAAAGTTTTATACGGCTTAGGTGTGTCATTGGAGTTTTACAGCATCTAGAAACATGGCTCCATGATATAATACGGATCTAGACAAACGGATTTGTTTTTCAGGTTAGGGCAGAGTATTGTGCCGCCCAACTAGATTGAGTATGATTTCCAACTAAGCCCTGTGGAGTGTGGTACTTTTCTACAGTTCTACTCTTTCTCCCCAATTTGTTGTTTACATATCAAAATCTGCAATAGAAGCCTTAAAGCCTTTGTTTCAAATCATAACTGCAACCTACCTTGTTTTGATCTTTTGACCCACCACCAAGACACCAAGGTTGTCCTGTGTCATTTAAGCAACGATGTCCAATAAAATTGATTGTAGTAGCCTATATATTTTTCTAGGCCTGAAAACCATCTAACCCCCCCCCCCAAAAAAAAAAAAAAACCTCCCATGGCAAGCGCGAGAAGACTTATTGGAAATTGCTTCTGTTCCAAATGGAAGAACAAGAAAACAGTGGAACATCAAACAAGCACGATAGGTAAGTATGCCCAACATGTCTTCCTTTTACACCCTATAGACATGAAGCAAAAATAGTAAAAGACTTAAATTCAAAAACTTGAGTAGCATTTTTAAATTTTGTATAAAATTATATTATGGAACTACATTTGTTCAAGCAAAAAAGCTAATATAATGAACAATTAACTGTTCACATATGAAATGAAAAGGATGCAAGAAAGACAAAATTGAACACCTCCCCAGCATCTATCACAATTATATCTGCAAGACAGCCTTCCCTCTTCAATGCTGCAAGCAAATTTCTGAATTAGAAACATGTACAGAAATCAATATGAGGACAAAATAAGTTCATTTTACATGTCCTCAGTTGTCTTCACAAATTAACATCATATAATCAAATGAAATTTCCATCATCAAAAGTGAAACTTTGCTTTCATGTTGCGCCCCCAGCATAATGCAACATATAGCGGCGAGTTTCCAAAGAATTTCCTTAACTGCCATTAATAATTGATAGATAGGATACATAAGCATATTGTCTGAATCAACAATAAGCATCTGTGGGTCAAATTCAACAGGTTAGAGGTCGTTCTGTAACACATTGATACTCAACCAAACCAGACTAAGCACAG
The DNA here is from genome assembly GCA_023539305.1 of Ilex asprella. Classification (NCBI taxonomy): domain Eukaryota; kingdom Viridiplantae; phylum Streptophyta; class Magnoliopsida; order Aquifoliales; family Aquifoliaceae; genus Ilex; species Ilex asprella. Next base: position 268,095 of record CM042192.1, read on the forward strand.
ATTATACATTTTGACATAAAGTTCAATAATCTATCAATTTCAGTTAATCGCAGACTCTCGAATACAAACTTTGATAGACATGTCAAAACTATTAAAAAACATAGAAACCAAAACTGAAAAAAAAAAACAGAAAATTCCTAATGAGAGTCGAAATAATAATCATTCCTCAGAACTTGTTGAAAGCAACAAATAATCAATGCCAATAGGATGGAAGACAAAATTAAGTACCACCTCCCACTGGAGTCCTTCTTTTATCAGCTGGAACAGAACGATCAGATGAATGAGGAGCCTCTAAAGCAAGTATGAATGTGGGTTGCATGTTTGCTTCCATTGAGATAGTCGGAGGAAGGCGGAGAGAGAGAGAGAGAGAGAGAGAGGAACTTTGAAAGATGCACCCTACTATTATTTGATGCCAAAAATGCAAATGGTAATAAATGAGTTCTTCATTTAGATTTAATCCCAAAAATGCAAATGGAAATTACAAATTTCTTGATTTCTTAATATGCAAACATAAAGACATTGCAAACTCTAGAATTAGCCCACCAGCTGTTTGTGTAGAGGCATCCTCTTATGTCACACTTTTGGCTTGATACTAGGATTTAATCATTCAAACACCGCATATAATGTAGAACTTTGTTTTCAATTAAAACTAAGATTTCTTTTCATATGGTTTCCATGACTCTCATATTGGAATTTATTTTGCAAGTGCAAGATGCTACTGACATGATTTATCAATGTCAACGTAATGAAGCATAACGCTCTGTTATCCGTGAGCCTCTATGTGGGGGAGGGCTGGAACATTTTCTTATCACATTCAAAATAAGAGGGCATATTAATTAGTCCAACTCAGACTAGTTCACAACCGGAGATAGAGCTTAATAATGACGTGCTGAACTGTTTCACACTTACTACACCAGACGAACAAATGGTAGAGATTACTGTAACCCAAGAACTAATTATTAATTATTACAAAACAACAAGAAACTTATAATGAGAGATAATTAATGCAAACAGGCCATATTAATAAGTCCAACTCAGACTAGTTATTTCTGTCTTTAGTTAGCTTAGATTAGATTCAGAAGACTAACCTGGAATTCTCCACCATCTGATGAAAACTGAGGCTCATTTGCTTCGTCCTGGAATTGACAAACCGAGTATTAATAATTACACCTCTCCTAATTTAACACCATTTCTTCTGTTACAATTGTAAAAGGTGAAGGATTCAATTTTTACCATAGAAAAGAGTTCGTAAAGTACGCCCAACGCTAGTGGTTTCCAAAAAAATAGCTAATTCGGGATAAAAGAGATTTTAAAATGTAAACTTCATCAAACAACGCGGGACAAAGCTTTTCAGCCACAATCAAAATTCTATATGATAAAAATACAAAGAGAGGCCGAAAATACAGCAACATACTCTCTAACCTTGAACCCAAATTGCCCACGTCTATCTCCGTTATGAACTCAGATCTCTGTATATGAACTATTAGACTTGCAAGCCCATTTTGGTTTTGAAGTCGGCTATGGAAACGTGTTAAAATGATAAATCAATTAAAAATATATATTAGATGTATTTATATAAATTCTTTGATATCCTTTTGTAAGCCCCGAGTTCTAGCTGTGATGAGTTGATATCAAATCTCTCTCCTCTGTTCTGCTCCCCCATTTTTCCCGCCGAACCCTCCTCTCCTCTACGACAGCCGAATCCAAAAGCTGGGGTTTTATTTGGTTGGCGACGGGGCCATACCAATTGACTGATATACCCTCTCTTTTTATGCATATCAAGCTAGATGGAAGTTCAACTATTTTATTTGGTCAGGGTAGTTGCGTCAAGAAAGCAAAATGAACTATTTTTTGGAACCCCTCACCGTACGAAAACTGTTCATCTCTGTATCTATATAATAAAATAGTTTAGTGCTTGAAATGTTTTCATACATATTTTCTCTCTCAAAATTATCTCATCACTTATTTCTATCACATACTTAATCATTTAATATTTAATTAATTTACATATTTTTGTCAATATTTTTTAATAAATAATGAATAAAAATAAATTTAAATAATGTAATCAAATAAATGGAGGAAAGAAAAAAATTATTATTGAATATAGTGGGATTAATTTTTTAGACGTTCCAATTTTATATTTTATCGTACTTTCAGACACGGGTTATGGCAGGTATATTTAAATAATAGAACTTGAGTGAATTGGATATTTAACAAAATATTTATTTTATTCCATATAAATTTATTCAATTGTCTTCCCAATATGATATAATTTGTATATCTAGTCATTTCCCTTATTTGAATAATTTATATATTTTGTGGGACTAATAGATAAGAGGGATGTAATTTGCTATACTCGTATTCTATTCAATTCACCACCATGTTTGATTTATAAATTAGTCTCCAATCTATTCCAAAAAAAAAACTTTCATATCTATTTTTTTAATAACTCATTCAAATATAAAATAAATATTTTTAAATATATTGTAATCATAAAAAAATAAAGACGTGTTACACAGTTACAATGAGCAAGAGAATAGAACAACGATTTATTTGAAGTGGTGACAAATGATATGGAGATCTCCTGACTTAGGAATGGGCATATTTGTAAATTTTATTATATATCATGTCTGGCAAAAAATATATCTCAACACCCCATTGGGTTTCATTTAATCTATGTAGGTGGGTTAAGTTTATTTTTCAAACCAAGTCAAAAAAAAATTTCAAATAGAATTTTTTATTCAATTTTTACTTATCAAACGTGAGGTATATGAGTCTCATATACATTTTTATTTTATCCAACTACAGTTATCCACCCTCAACCTGCGATCTAAACATACTCTTAGGGTGGATAAACTATGATAACGTAAGTTAGATTGGATAAAAAAATATATGGGTTCACTTATCCTTACTTTGGCAAGGCAAATGGAGGCTGAATAATCATTGGCTTTCAAAAAATCAGGCCGTTGCTTTTGCGGCCTATTATCCCCTCAAAACTGACAAAAATAACCTACCTAAACTTTGGGATTTGTAAGCAATTGACAGGATATGTGTGGTATTTACCTAAATGCCCTCTAAAGCATATGTTAGGGTTTTTTCATTTTTTCTTCCCTCCATTTCACTAGTCCCCTTTTGGAATGATGTCAAATTGGTCCCCCGTTGTCAAAGTATGTTCTCTCTCTTTCTCTGTATCGCTATGTAACTCTTCTCTGTGTCTCTTTTTCTCTCTCTTTCTGGGTGTATCACACTTTCTCGCTCTCTGTATATGGGTGTATCGCTCTCTCTCTCTCTATGTATCATTTTATAATTTTGTCTATTTGTCTCACTCTATTGCTTTCTTTCTATGTCTCTTTCTCTTTCTCCGTATCACTCATCACTGCCTCTCTCTCTGTATATCGTTCTACCCAACATAAAGGAAAGTAAAACACACACACAGAGCAACAAAATCATTGTCTATGTTTATGTTGAGATCTTCTACCCAACACACACTAAAATAAAAGCACACTCATAGACATAGTAACATAAGCACACACACATAACGATGATTGAAACGCATACGCACAAACACAGATTATCCTACACGCACACACATGTGTTGAATATTGGGGCAAAATTATGGTTACTATGGTGTTGTTTTGTTGGCTTTGCGACATGTTTAGGTTTAATAAATCAGTTTTATTTTGTTAATAGTGTATCACCTTACCATTTTGATGTTTTAACCTACTACTCGAGTATTCTCATTTATTTTGGATTGTTTTACAGTTTTGTGTATTGGGCCCTCTGTATACATTTGTTGATGTATTTTTTTTTGATTGTTAGAAGATTTACAAGGTTGAAGCCTTTGACCAATGTGATATTGTTTACATATTTCAACGGTATCATATATAAGAGTTTGAGACTGGTACAATCATACAACGAAATCTTGAAGAACTGTTTAATCTCAAGCATTATACGGCAAGGACAAACATTAAAAAATGTTTTGCATAGCTAAAATATAGATGGGTGATTTTTAGGGGATCGTGCTTCTATCCCGTGCGCACTTATAACTGCATCATAGTTGCATATTATTTGTTACATAACTTAATTAGGAATGAAATTAGAGTTGACCCAGTTGAGGAGGAGTTACTTGAAAAAAATCTTGCTAATGGTGAACATGCGAATGATGTCATAGACAATGTCGAGACATCTATTGAATGATATTTGTTTCGCAATCAATTGATCTTAGAAATGTACAATGAGTGGAGAAGTAGTCGAGACCAACCTTTGACTTGAGGTTCTATGTAATTTGAAGACTCATAAATTTATGTTTAATTATTTTTGCAATGTTTTTATTACGTTTCATGTTATTGAAACACACGAAACTTGATGGTTACAACGTATTATGTACATTACGCACTTTTAGTGTTTGTAATTCCTAGTCATATTGTTTTACTCTTCATACGAACATATATTTTACAAGTATTTAGTTAAATAATTGTTGTTGTGTTTTAAACATGTGGCAGAAAATGTCCGAGATAATTGGAAGTACCCAATCTAAAAAGGAGTGCTCACAGGACATGGACAACGCCTGAAGAGAATCAACTTTTACTATCACTAAAAGACTTGTGTGTTAATGGTGAAAGTGCCAAAACAACACCTTTAGACCAGGGTACTTGCAAGCACTAGAGAGCAGTTTGAAATCTGCAATTCCTAACCGTGAACTGCACTCTTCTCCTCATATTGAGTCGGAGCTAAAAATATAAAAAAAGAATTACAACTCACTGTTTATTATGATGGCAACTTTGGGCTTTGGTTTTAGTAGGACCGAGAATAAGATTATGGTTGATGGTGATGACATTTGGCAAGACTATCTGAAGGTGAACCTCGGCACCCAACCCTTTCTTAGGTTTTAATTTACTACATATAAAACCTAGTTTTTCGTGATACTTTAATTAATGTCCTCATATATTGTAGAAGAATAGAAATACAAAGGGCATGAAAGAGAAGTCATGGCCTTATTTCAATGACTAAGGACTGATATTTGGTAAGGATTGGACAACTAGAGAATCACTACTTTTAGGGTGATACGAAGCAAAAAAAGTCAACGATATGCTACACTTATTGAAATGACGGATGCTAATCTTTAGTTTGTCTTTTACTGAATTCCTACGAATCATTTTCTTTTTGGAGAGACAGTACTACACTGTTTATGCGATGCTTGACTATGAGCAGTTTGCGTGGGACCCTATGAAGAAATGCGTTGTCAAACGACTCATAAATGGAACAAAAAAGTTTTCCTGGAAGTAAGTGATATTCATTGCTCTTAACTTTCTTAGGTACATTAAATTTCTAAACTTTACTATGTCATGGACGACATTACACATGCTTATAACTTATACATGTAGAAAGATGAGTTTGCTGCAAATCATTGTCTAGTCTCGTGCGCAAACTTTCAATATTTTGGGGTTATTTTCAAATGAGATGGAACAAATTCAAGCCATCGGGACGGAGATAATATTGGTTCGTCCCATCAGTCAATTCTGCCAGGCTAGTGAATGTTATAGTCATTGACGATTGACTTCCTCCATGACTAGTATGAACACATTTTGTCAGTTACTATGAATATTCGTATATATTAATATGTATGTGTATTGAACTTGGTAATTGACATGAGCCATGTTGATTGTTTACATACACGTAATAGTATGTGGGCATGTAACTTCAGTTTAACTACCAATTATGTTGTCTTCATTTTGTATTTATAGTTCAAGAAAACAATTAATTTGACTATATGTGCGACTTCTAGTTCTGAACTATGCTACCTTAGTTTTGTGTATTTTTGTATAAGGCAACATGTGGTTAATAAAATATGTTTATTTAATTTCGGCTCTTGCATTAATTTGTTTTTTTTTAATTCATTTTAGTGGAATATTTGATTCACTATATTTGTGGTTGTCTTTGTAAAATTTGGGTACAGTGGAATCGAGTAAACTTCGATTTTTACACATTGTAACAAGTCTTAGCATTTCAATGTAATATTAATTTGGTAAGCAATAATTCCAAATTCGAGATTGGATTTGATATGATTGAAGGTTAAAATAGTAAATTAATGTAAAAGTTAAGAGATATGACCAAAAAATTATAAATTGAAAGTTAATTCAAGGGCTCCACAATATTATAAATTATTTTTCAAATCAAGTATTGAATAAAATTATTTACTTTTATCCAATATTTTATCCGAGTTATTGAAATTTCAACGGACAAGTTTAGATTTAGAATGTAAACTGATCTAGTCTGGGTGTAGATCCTCTGCAGTAAGGGATTAACCGCACCATATGTGGTTAAAAGGAACGACATCGTTTTACGGCATTTTATCTTTTTTTTTTTTTGGAAAATTCTAGACCAAAACAACGTCGTTTTTGGTACACCAAACCAGACCCATCTTCGTTCAAAAAAACCCCAAAATGAACCAAAACCCTAAACGAATTGAGAGGCTCTACAACCCCAACACCAAGATCAGTAACTCCAACCGCAAACTTTCCAACTGATTCAAGCATCACAATCAAACATCAGTTGTTCTTCATGGGTTCTTCGATTGTTCAGTTCGTGTGTGTGTGTGTGTGTGTGTGTGTGTGTGTATATATATATATATATATATATATTGATCATAGTTCAATTTCAGTGTTCAACTGTCCCTGATCAGTTGGCTAATATAGCAGAAATGCTTGATTTATTGATTGTGATGCTTGAATCAGTTGGAAAGTTTGATTGTGATGCTTGAATATAGCAAAGATGTTTGAGAGATGCTTGAAAATGCCTTCAAATATTTTGCTACACTTTTGTGGTCAGCTTGGGTAGTCCTCCATCTACATTATATCGTTCATGTTCTCTATCAATTAATGCTACTCTAGTACTATTAGAGGATGAATGAGTTTGGTTTACAAATAACTTAAGAGACATGTATTATACTAAGTGCACACATTTGAAATGCTCAATTAATTTGAATAAGTTGCTGAAATCATTCCACAAATCGAACAATAGATGGAAATTAAAGCATATATTCAAGATTTTATATAATGTCAGATTTAGTACAAGATTCAAACTATTAAACTATATACCTTTAGCACTATGCGATTGTGCCTTGGCAAGCTGAATGTGCCTTGGCACTATGCGATTCTTCTTGTTATCCCTTGTTGCATTCCAATCCAACTCCAATACCTTTTTTTGGCTAATCATCATCATCAAATCACAACCCCAAAAACCTAAACATAAAACCCCTCATTTCTATGCATCCAGTTATCTCTTGTTGTTTTAGTTCATGCTTGTTAATGGTTGTTATTGTTCATTAATTGCTGGTGAGCTGGTGTATGTTTGAGGTTTGGTGTGTGTAGATTGAGCACATTGCTCTGGTTTTATGTGCAGTGTTTTGCTCTGCAGTGGAGTTTCTGCACTGGTCTGGTTTATGGTGTCTTTGGCAGTCTTGTTTTCAGGATTATGGGGGAGTTTGTGTCCATGGATGTGTTAATAGCTTTTATTTTATTGGATGATTAAAACCATCTTCTTGGGGCACCTTTTTTCAATATCAGGCCCCTAATTGCAGGCTATTTAAGGTTGCAGTTCTTTGATCAGATGGCAGCATTTTCTGGTACATTGTTTACTTAACAGTTTCTATTTTTGCTTCTTGTAATTTTGTTATTCTTTCATGTTTGTAGTGTTGAAGAATGGCATCTTCAAGCATGGCAACAAGCAAGGAAGAGTTAAGATATCGCAATATGCATTGCCCCATTTGTGGCAAAATAGCGATTATTCTTATTTTCGAATCTGAAAAAAATCTCGGGAGGTTATACTACAAATGTACAGATGATTTTAGTCACTTTTTTTAAGTGGATGACTCCTATTACTTTCCCCTCTTCGAAAATTACAAATGAAAGGATGAATGTACGACGAATTGAAAACAATGTATGATGAATTGAAGACAATGTATGACAAATTGAAGAACTTTGTAATGTAGTTCAACATGTTGAAGTTAAAGAAGGTTCAATGAAGTCAAATATGTTTGTAGTGACGTTACTAGTGGTGATGCTTATATTTGTGATTCTAGTGAAGTAGAGTTGTAAGAGCAATAATGTACTGATGAAACTTGTGTTGTAAATGAACTTGAGACATGTATTTGAATTAAATTGTGGGTTATGTATATTGTTGTGACATGGAAGATCATATTCATTAGCAAGATCACATTCATTAAAAAAAGATCACATTCATTAAAAATATCACATTCATTAAAATACAATAAACATCCTTACAATAAAAAATTATCCAACTAAAATAAATGGATCATTACAAATACAACATGATCCAACAAAATGATCCAAGCATCCTTTTAACTACTGATCCTCCAAACATCCTTACAAGTTGAATCCCCCATTCATGAAAAATGATTCAGCATCATTTAAAGAATGCACATATGTTGAATCAGTCAGAGTACCCTACATTAATGAGAAGGAGTCAGACAAAGAAACTTAAAACATATGTGAAACAATAAAATCAAGAATAAGGTAACATACCATAACACTTTGTACACTATTTGAAGTATGAGAAGACATTGAATGACCATATGTTGATGTACACGGGTGACTGAAACCATGTACCTGAAATACAAAAATATTTACAATTATGTTTATAAACATATGAAGTAAATAAAACTATGAAGTGAATTTATACAATATCGTAGACATATGTGATGGTTGGGAAGCTCCATTTTTTCTCTTTGTTGCTTTCTCATGCCAATATTTGAGTCGACCCCAATCCTTGTAACCACCTTGTTTTCTTTTTAAACCTTTAACTTGGAGAAGGTTTGAGTCAACATTTTTTATTCCTCTTGGGCCAACATTTTCATGGATTGAATCATCGCCTCCATCACCAATTGATGCATACATACTATCCACTTCTTTGAACAATTCCTCAACACCATGTGACACCAATTGATATGCAGGTTGAAGATCAGAGCATTGAGCAGCTAGTTGTACCATTCTAGGACACAGCTGCTTGTAACACGACGCCACCATTAACTTGAGATTCTCTTCATTTGACATTAAAACGGAGACTATCCTATAACTCTTTCTTGCATTTCGTCTCCATCTCTTACATATGGATTGTTCGAGAATTTGCTTAGTATTCATCATTTCCAAGACTTTAAGTGCATGACCACATAATATTCCCTCTATTTCAAACTTCTGACAACTGCAATTGACTATCTCCTCATTAGCCTTAACCAAGACCAAATACTCTCTACGTTCATCATATAATCGAACCACAAATTGATGCCACCCATCCAACACATCACATGGTATCGCCATAACACACTGAAAGATATCATACTCCTCTTGGAACAGGTCAAAACATAGTACGAGTGTACACTTGCCTTACTTGCACTAACATTGGAGCTCTTTTTAGCTTCAATCTAGGTAATTTTTGCCTAACTTGGTACTCTGAGTCTGACACCTTATACCGCTTATCATTCACAACTCTTTTAAAATGTGCAAATAACTTAACAATGTCATAGTCTGGCTTTAAGTACTTCCATAAGGCTACATTCAAGCTCTCACTCAATTGGGTGTTTCTCATTCCTGCAGTGAAAGTCCTCTTCATATATACATCCTCTCATTTCTCTCGCAATGCCTAAGGGGCTTTCATTCACATATTATCATGCAAATTATACTCCGCAAGCAGCAATTCTCAAGCCTCAAATAATTCATGTTCTTCCTCATATTCATACATACACTCTTTAAATCGAGCAAGAAATTGTGAATTATCCTTACACATGTTCTCCAAATGTTTCAAAGCATTTTGGTAAAGGTGTCAAATACATAACCCATGGTATCTCTTTGGCATGACTATAAAAATAGCCTTAGTCATCGCTTGATCTTGGTTGGTGAATATGGTAATAGGATATTTTTCAAACATAGTTTGTAGGAATGTCTCAAACAACCACTGAAATGATGATGTCATTTCATCATATAATAATACAGCTCCAAATAAGACTATCTCATTGAAATGATTGAAGCCAATAAAACAAGCAAAGGGTCGATACTCCTTGTTTGTTCTGAAAGTAGTGTTAAATGAGACAACATATCCAAAATTGTCATAGTCAATAATCATCACTGAATCGGCCCAAAAAATATTAGTAATATGCTTATCCGCATCCAATTGCACCCCATAATAGAATGATGGATTTTTCGTTTGAAAATACTTCAACAACTACCCGCCTCATCATACCTCAAATCTTGTTGCCTTCTTTCACGGAGGTAATTCTTTTGGTCTTGACGAGTGAAACCTAGACTTTCTTTTCCTCCAGACTGAGTACTGAAAAGATCATAGGAAGCCTTAAGTGACAATCCACAATCTGCTGCCATATCAATATTAATGCATTGTGCTGCAGTAACCTTTCGTTGTGATGACATCATATGCACACAGTTTGCAAGGTGCAAAGGATGGTTGTGGTTGTCGTCCCACTTCACCATAAAAAATTTAACAATTTCTCTATTAAGAGTACACATATGAGCTTGACAATTTGTTATTGTCTCTGCTCGAGACTTCCTTATTTAACACTCTCTTTTATTACGATCCCTTTTACCTTGTTTACAACAAACAAATTTTCTGTAAATGACAACGCCATCTTTCAAACTTTAATTCTGACAAAAAAAATTCACGCTAAATCCCACAGGCCCTCCATAACTAGTGTAAAACGCATAAGTATCTTCCTCCGCATCAAATTGCATATCAATATGAGGTATATTCTCAGTCGCATTAACTCCCAAGTCATTTATCATAGTATTCTACAATAAGAAATTTAATGAAAATAACATTAGATAGAACTTGCCACATTCAATTTAAACCCGTTAAATGATACAATTTATTGTCCAACTTTATAATGCTCACAAAATTCTAGGGTACTTCACAATCAAAATAAACAACCCAACATCCAATTCATATGAATAATTTATAGCAGTGAAATATCAACAAATAAACCTAGGATATAAACTGCAAAAAACAAGTAGTCAAGAATGCGGCAAACTGTGAAAGTCAACCCAAACCACATAAACCAAGGCAAAGAAATGGTCCAACTTGAGGATTTAAAATGACTAAAATGTATGACACGGTTATAATAACTATCACATGAATCAAAGGAGATATATAGACCAAGAATGAAGAAGCATCAAAGGGACATGCACACAAAATTGAAAATACAGTTCACCTTCCCAAAAAAGAGTCCTAATTAAAGTGCTTCTATTAGTCTAAGGTGAAAACATGATTTCTCATAGAAAATAGATGTCCAAGTAGAACAACCAAAAAATATTTAATGATTTGATCAATCATCTTAAGTATGACGAAGAAGATTGAGTTGAGAAGAGGGAGATTAAGTTGTGCTGTGAAGTAAGAGACTGAGCTGTGCTGTGAAGAACGGAGCCAAACCTGTTGTGAAGAAGGCAGAAGAATCAAACTGACGAAGAAGAAGTGAGCTGTGCTATGTGCTGTGAAGAACGGAGCCAGACCCGCTGTGAAGAAGGCGAGAGAACTAGACTGACAAAGAAGAAGTGAGAGACAGAAATAATCTGGAATTTGAAGGATCAAAACGACGTCATTTTTTGTCCTTAAGTTAAAAAAAAAAAAAAATTACAAACAGTACCCAAAAACAACGCCGTTTTATTAAATCATATGTCATGCGGTAAGTCTCCAACCGCAGAGGAGCCACACCCGGTCCAGTCCACCGAAGCTTTGCCAAACACCCCTACAGTCATCGTTCAATCAACGCACGCAGTTGTAACTGTAGCACAACTAGCAGGCGAGGGGCGAGGGGCGAGGGGCGAGGGGCGAGGAGTAAACATGGCATCTAACGCAGCTGTGCCGTTTTGGAGAGCGGCGGGGATGACGTACGTAACATACTCCAACATATGCGCCAACCTAGTGAGGAACTGACTCAAAGAGCCTCACAAATCCGAAGCCCTGGCGCGCGAGAAGGTCCATTTCTCCGTCTCCAAATGGGTAGATGGCAAACCCCAGAAACCCAGTAAATCCTCTCTCATTTCTCTCTCTCTCTCTTTAAGTTTGTTCCTCTTATCTGATCTTACTGCTGCTTCAGATCCAGGACTTGTTGTACCTTAGATTTGTTGTCGCTTCTTGTTATTTGATGTTCCATTCTTTTATTACAACATGCGTGCTTTCATGTAGGATGATTGATAAATGGTGAAGTTAAGTATAAATTGTTGGTACGGGCCTCCGAATAATGTCGACGGATTGATAGTTGAGTCTAGGGCTTTGTTTGGTGACTTCATTGGGGGATTTTTTCTATTGATGACTACAATGATGATAGTAGTCGCATGATTGAGATTGCTCCAATGATAATTGTTGCTGCTAAGTAAGCCATGTAGCTATTATGGTGCGTTTTGAAAGATTTTTCATGGTATTTTTTGTCTGAAGATCGGTGAAGACAATCTGCATTTGGATTTCTGGCTATGGAATTGTAATTATGTTAGTAATACGACAGTGTTGGTACATATGATGATTATAGGTTTTCACAATGAGAATCGTCTGGAATTTGCTTGATAGACCATTTCATATTATTTTAACCCTCTGTCTGATTCCTACTAATGATAACTGATGGGAAGGAAAGGGAATTTTCTCATATGGTGACATTGGGTTCTCCATTTTTTCTTTCTTGTGTATTTCAACTTTCTGTCTGATTCCTTATTTCTGAGAAACAGAGTTTTGGAAGTGAGATAGGGTTGTCTATGAAGTCGCTAGGTTATATTGCTAGTTATAATAACCAAAGATATTATTTGCACACATTCTAGTTATCATACACTCAGACTTGTAGCTCCAACTTTTCTTGCAGCACATTTGCCATCTTTTTTCTCATCTAGAAGGCTTGGATAGGTGACACTGAAATTTTATAATGTGGAAGAAGAAAGAATATCAGTGAGCTTCAGGCATCTGCTATTATTGAACTTCTGTCGCATTTATCATTTAGTTTTCATGTTTATCTTCTTAGCTTATGTATCTAGTGTTTGCTACAGGAACAAAATGGAATGGAGTATTACATTAGAGTTTCTCTAGTTCCCAAATGCAATTTTCTCTCCATCTTTCCTGAAACCGTCTTCAAGAGTCATCACTAGGTGGTATATGGATGTTGTTGCTTTGCCTCATTGCCATATGATTTTTATGGGTATTTCCAGACGGAGAATAGAATTTGCCAAATTTCTCGAGTTATTGGTCCTGCACCTTTTTGACTCAAATCTGACTTATAGACTATAGAATTAGCTGTATGATGCCAAACATAGTATTTAGCGTTTAATCTATTCTTTGGCATTTTGAAATTCAAAATGTTTAATTTGTTATAAATAAACTTATATCTGATAAGTTGTAGTGTTGGAAGCCTCAATTCAACTCAACTGAAGAAAACCTTGTACTACTACTAACATTTTTGGAGTTTGCTATATGAATCCTATTTTGCCATTGAGCTTTATTAAGGGTTATGTTGTCTGTTAAAATATAAGTTATCATATTTTCTTTACTATTTTATCTAAAATTAATTTTAGTCTTTCTCTACCATTATTCATAAAGTGATAATTTTATGAGTAACATTGTCGTCAATCTGGTACTCTCTATGAATAACAGACCCTAAATATTTGAAGGGTTCACTCTTCGGTATCTCTTGATCTTCAATTTTTACTATTTCCTAGTTTTGATTCCTTCTTTTTCTAAAATTGCATTCTATATATTTAGATTTAGTCCTCCTACTGATCTAAAATTCTTTTAATTTTAGTGCTTCGCGCCATATTTCTAGTTTGTTATCCTATGTTGCATAATTGAGATGCTTTCTTATGGCCTAGATTGGTATTTGTGTAACCATGATTATAAATACACTTAAGGGGTGTTTGGTTTAGGTCAACATGGGATGAGATTGGACAATTATTCCAATCCAACCCATATCGGTGGGAATAACTATTCTACCATTTTGTCTTATTCCCTTTCTTCGATGTTTGGTTCAAATTTGGGATAAGGTGTTAGTCCATTTTGGTAATACTAATCCTATGTTTGGGGTTGGTTATTAATCTAGGATATTAAATTGAAAAAGACTAAAGAGCCCTTGCACCCAATCAAATCCAAACTCAAGTCAGAGGTTCTCTTGTCATTCTCAATCCTAATATTAATGAGGATCAGGATTAATTTTATACTACATATTGGATGGTATGGGTCTGTATTTGTGTATGTGGTGTTATTTGACACTGTAACATTGGGCTGACATTGACTCTTATTTTTAGATGTGTCTGTATAACTTGATCTAAAAATGTTATTAAGTTATCATTGAACTAATTTAATTTCCCTAATAATGCCTCGTACAAACCTATGCTTTAAGTCATCTGTGAGAATACTATCAAATATAATTTTCTTTTTCGACCAGTGTTTAGAAAAGCCTACTTATATTTGGCAAATCATATCAAGAACTCTATATTTTCTGATTTAGTTAAGGTGCCAGCCAACTTACCTGGCAAAGTCTGTGTAGTTCCTTTTTTGTCTTTCGACTAGCCAAAGAGGTCTGAGTCAACTAATCCACCAAGATGAGGAGCTTTCTTTCGCTACCTTGAGCTGCCGCTAGTCATGGTTGACATCTCATACATAGTCAGTCACACTTTAATTTTCGAATTGTGTGATTTCTCAAACTACAGTGGCTCACTGTTTCTATGTTTTCCAGTGAAGTACGTCATAGATTCCAAAATTTGATCTTGACTTTGAACAACTTTTGGCATAATGCTGATAGCACTCTACAACTTTGGACTCCAAAATATGTGTTGATTAACAGGTGTAATTAACTAATCTCTGATATATATGTCTCCTCAATGTATCAGTGCTTAAAGTGTATGTTAACTGGACCGTTGACATGGAATTGCTCCTCAAACCTTTTACCCTCTTGGTCATTTATGTTTCAACTCTTGCTAGAAAGTTCTAGAGAACGGAAGGTTTGGTGGTCATGTTGGCCTGCTAAGTTAATATCTAGTTGTGAAACTTCATTGCTTAATCATGTCCTGATGAAATGTTTCCAGCCTGTAATTGAATTTTCAAGATCAAAGGCGTGTTTCCTTTTGCCTTCCCTATAAAGCTATATCCTACTATGGTAGTATGGTTGCAGGAGTCTATTGAATCTTTGAAGATATAGAAATTTACAAGGGGTGTGGGTGAATTTTCCTATTAGATTTATTTAAGGCACCATTCCGTTTATATAACTTGGTTGTTGTCAGTCATACACTGATCTATGCATCTCGTCCTCTCTTTGTTGCTGTTATAAATTTATATACGTCTGCTTTGGATGTTAGTTTCTCTTATTTTTTGATACATTTTTTCATCTTGTCTCACCAGTCATCCACTTGGATACTCCAGAAGAATGAGGCATCCTGCTGAAGTTCTTTTTTCATGAGTTGACCAGAGTTGGTTTTATTGGATTTGTAATGCTTTGGCACCTTATAGACAGCAACACTTGGGTACCAGGTTTTGTATGAAAATTAACTGTAATAATGTAGCTCAGCTGGAACTTAAATCTCAACTGTTGCAGAGTTGGATGGGTATTGTCTTCACTTGTGACTGATTCTGGTATCTAATGTGTGTAGATGTGATGGTGGCTTTGCATGTTGGTCAGTGGCTGCTGTTGTTATTTTAGTATTCACCATGGATTTAGTGTTGACATCACATCTGGTGGCTGGATAGATGCCAACCATTTTACCCTAGGTTTGTTTCCTCCTCGTACAGAATAACTGCTTTCCATCGTAAAATTGAAACCTGGGTAATTAAGCAGGTGAATGAATATAAATTATGCTTGTTTATGGAGGGAGGTCATATACAATCAGTTGAAAGGAGTGGCCTAAAAGTCTCCAAATTTTCATAACGAACTGATTTTGTTTCGCTGCCCCCTTGGATGATTCAATGTGTAATTCATTGGTTATAGGTTAACCCATGCCAGGTTCAAGGTGGACCAATAACTTCCAAATTGTTAGACGTAGACAATAACAGTTGGAAGAAAACAACTCATACCACCCCTTTGTGATTGTTGTTACAATTATTGGCTGCTTGAACTTTTAAATCAATTAGCCATTGAGCAGCTCCATTGTAAAAGGTGCATTGGTGAGTTTAAGGTACAGGATGGTTGGTGGTGTCTCCGCTCGAATTACATGTGCCAATCAGGTTTTAGTTGATAAGTTTTCGTTCCCTTCTGAAAAATGTGTTAATACAGAGATGAATTAGATATTTTGTGGATAAGTAGCCATGACCATGAGCTAGGCATTGGATTTGTTTCAACTGACTGCCAAACCAACTCAACTAACAAGATATATATATAAAAAAAATATTGAAACCCCAATATTATTATACATGGACAACGTTATTGATATAATATCATCTCCCATATCAAAAAATTGATATGTGTATATTTTTCTGATCATGATAAAAATGAGATAATATCTAATTTAGTTATATAATTAAACTTTTATGTATTTTATCAAATGTTTTGATGAAAACTTTCACGTTTGAAGACAAAGCCTTTACAAGGTAAAGAATATCATTGGACCAATAGTCTACTAAAAAGTGGATAACCGCATCTTTTGACAATATTACTAATATTACCATTTGTGTTATCTATCTTGCTAATAAACCACAACACACCACATTATTTGATGCGTAAACACACCTCATCTCCATCGATTCATCTTTGCCTTCAATTCCACTAATCCACACCACTCATGTGCACACACTATGGAACATTTACCGCCATCTCTATCAAATACCATGCCACAACGAAAAATCTCTCACATATAAACATATTGCTACAAGTCAATTAATTTCACAGTCAAACCAAATCCAATCAACTACAACCAATTGGTCCCTTTCAAATAGATCAAACCCAATGTAATCAACCAAAATTCACTACCATCGACAAGAAAAAAATGAAAAAAAAAACTCATCATTTCCATTTTTGATCCATTGACGCACCATGTGAGGACCCTCGAGAAATCAAACTTCCTCTAAATACATGGACTAAATGCCGAGCTTTTCATTGTAATTTGGGGTTGATAAGAGTGGGGTTGGGGAGGGTACTGGGAGGGAGTTCAATACTTCACCATTACCAAGATAAATTTAAAGTTGGGATACTTCAAAGTGAAAGGTGTTGGAAGTCCCTGTCAAAGACATGGCCAGGGTTATATGAATGATATTCGACCCTATTATAAAGGTCAACATACTTGCAATTTTTTATGCGGTGGTTAGACTTTATTTAGATTGAATGAACTCAAAATGGTCTATGATGACAACATCTGATTTATAACTATACTAGGAGAAACATTTGAAACACAGAGATTTTTCTAAAAACTCTACGTGAGCAATAATAAAAAACCATATGGAGAATAGCTTATTTTCTTATGAGTAAAAATGGATGTAAAAGTTGTGTTAGTATTCTTGGTGTGCATCATTGGCTTATTAAGAGCTAAGATAAATTTTTAATTTTTTTTATCGATAGATCATAGGAAAATGACATGAATTCTTAGGAGGGTGGTGGGAGGTTGATGGGGGTGGGGGCTGAGGTGGTGATTTCTATAGCTGATAATCTATATAATAAAACAGGAGTGTGTTTGAATTTTATCCCAGTCATATTTTTTCTCTCAAATTCATTATCAATCACTTACCTCACCCATCATCCTTTTGTCATATCCAAACATCAAATTACATCACTTATTTCTATCACATATTTAATCATTTATATTTTTTCTCTCTAAAAATATCGCATCACTTATTTCTATCATCTATTTAATTATTTAATATTTGATTAATTTTTAATTAATAAATTAAAAAAATAATATAGTAAGATCAATTTTTTGGACGCTCGAATTTTATATTTTATCGTGCCTTCAAGTACGGGTTATGACTAGTATATGCAATAATTTCTTATGGGCAATTCTGTAAATGCAATAATTTCTGTTATGAGACGAACTGTTGTAGAGATGTTGGTAAAATTTTAGAAAATATAGGAGCAGTGTTTGAATTTATATCCAATTTTAGGGGTTGTGCTGAGAATTTTCACACAACCATATTCTCTATCAATCAACACACACCGGCGTCGGGATCGCGTGGTCATTCTTATTTCTTCATCATCGATGGCAAAGGCTCAATTCACAATTATCGGAACGATTTGGCAGCCCATTCTAACTCTTTAGATCTAATCGTTTGATAGTTGCGAGAAAGCCAACCATTTCCTTTGATTCTCGTCAAATTAAACTCTAAATTTCCGTTGCCCTTTCAATCGGATCTGAATTGAGAGATCAATTCAGTCATGGCTTCTATGAAGTCGTCTAGGTCAAGGGCGCAATCCGGGGCCCCAGCGAAAGGCAACCCCAAGGAGACCGGCTCGAAGCTGGAGGAAAATCTCAACGTCTTCAAGTCCGATAATTTCGATGCTGACGGCTTTGTACAGTCCAAATGTCATTCCCTGAACGAGAAGGTCTGTGTTGCCCTATTTTATCTTGCTGTAATGTTAATTAAATTTAATTCTGAAACTTGAATCTCATGATGCAGGTCAATCTTTTGTGTAGTAATTCATATTGATGGGCCACTAGCCCCTTCATCTGTTTTCTTGTAATCGAAAGACACCTGATAACTAATTTTTTTTTTCCGTTTAAAAAAATTTGATTTTGGAGATATTAGATATTTCCCTCCAAGAAAGCTTAGTTGGTTTTCTAAATTTGAGCGAGTATACTTATTTTTGGACATACTGAAAAGTATGTTTTCACAATTTATTTTGCTATCCTTTGCTACATGAAGATATACCTACCAACTTATTGTTATTAACTATCATGATTTCCAATTTTAGAAAAGATAATATTAGACAAATGAAACTTATTGAGGGAGGCGGATAACCAACTTGGTCCCTTTATTAGTGTTTATGCAAGTTGTTATGCCCCTCACATCAAGGTTTTGGTGCTTTGTATATGTCTGGACATAACCAAATTATGTGACTTTAGATACTATGAGAGGAAAGTCCATATGCTAACTGTACTATGATGTTGGCCGCACTTGATTGGATGGAGGTAGTACTAATAGGGGGTCTAGATCAAGGTAATGCAGAGAATCCTAGGTAATTCAGTGGTATATTTTTGATTCCCCTCGGATAGGCCCGTATGCTAACTGTGCTATGATGTTGGTCGCACTTGATTGGGTGTTGAACTTATAGTCATCCTCTCCTGTGCTAATTGTTCAATATGACAATTTCCTTGGTTAAAATGATGTGCAGATGTCATCCATTGTTAAAATGGCAAAACTTCCTTGGTTGATTTTGGAGCATTTTACGAGTTCAAGCGTTGGAGCTTTCTCTATGATTTTGAATCAGTGCTGTATATAGTTGCGTTTTTGGCTTGCGACTGATACATATCAACTAATCTAGAAACTTCACGTGCTCACTGAGTTGTGTTGAAATTGTATGGGGAATATAAAGCATCTTGCTAGTCCCAGCAGGTTTTGATTTCAGCCCAGTATTTATCAGTAAATTGACTTACTAACATTTTTGCACTTGGATCATATATCTTTTGTGTATTTTTTTTAGGACCTCAAAGAGGGGGGGGGGGCGGACATGAGATTAATAAGAATCTTTGGCCTTCTAACATATATTGCAAAAAGCTAGGTGTACTGCTGTCAAGAATTCTTTTGTTTTCTAACAACACACAAAAAAAAACTTGTAGCAATAATAACTATCTGTTTATATTCACAGGAAATAAGGCAGCTATGCTCATATCTTTTGGATTTGAAGAAAGCTTCTGCTGAGGAAATGCGCAGAAGTGTTTATGCTAATTATACAGCCTTTATACGGTGAGTTCTTAGTTACAGGTGCTTGGAGCATATTATCATACATACATATACAGTCATGACTTCAGAATAAGCAATTCAGATATAGCCTAAAAAACATGGCATAACACCATACTAGGCATCAGCAGACATCAAAACACACCCACAGATAGCTATGGAACCAACTGAGCTACTTCTGCGGAGTTTGAACAAAATAGTGCAAGTCATTTATACAAAGCTTCATACTTCATAGCTTCAATAAGCTCCAGTCAGCCATAGTTGCTAGTATCGTACGATACACGATATGTATCGTACGATGCAGG
>CM042192.1:293271-305715 GCA_023539305.1 Ilex asprella
TATATATATATAGGGAGAACACAAATCCTAAAAGAACTCTAAAAGAAATAAATAGTCATAATGATAATTAAGCCTTTAAAAGGTAAAAGAAATTACTTAAAAGATAAATATTAAAAGTATCAAAATAACTATTATAATTAATCTCTAATATCTATCCAATTCCTACACGATCCCCATCCAAATTGATGTAGATCGTATTAGCTTTTATGTATACTAGAAAGTGAAAGAATTAGGGATGAGAAGGGAAGAAGAAGGGGATGACAAAAGAAGAAAAAAGAGGATGAGAATAGAGAGAGAATTTGAGGAAGAAGGATTCAATATCAATAATCAATAATCAATAATCAATAATCAATAATCAAAGTGTAGTCTAACTAAAACAAATATCATATCCTCTATATATATAGGGAGAACACAAATCCTAAAAGAACTCTAAAAGAAATAAATAGTCATAATGACAACTAAGTCCTTAAAAGGTAAAAAAAATTACTTAAAAGATAAATATTAAAAGTATCAAAATAACTATTATAATTAATCTCTAAGATCTATCCAATTCCTACACGATCCCCATCAATAAGTCAAGCAAGGCTCTTAGCTTCATCATCAATCTGAAGAACTAAAGCTCTCTCTCTTCCCACCCCTCCCACCCCCCCGGACGGGTGTACTGTTTCTCATGCAGAACTTTGGAGTTGGATGCAGAGTTAAATAGCACTTTTGGTTCTTAAAGTAAGCATTTTTTATTAGTTTGATCCTTAAAATATCAATTTTGTCCCTAAAATATTCAATTTGTGTCAAAATAGTTTCTACATAGATGTACTGCTAAATTTTGTATGGAATGATCACTTGTTAGACACGTGATACCGTTGACACGTGGTCACTTCCGTCAAAAAATTTAATGAATTGTCTAATCATGGATCAAAGTGACACGAATTGAATACTTTAAAGATCAAATTGACAAAATTGATACTTTAGGGACCAAATTGACAAAAAATGCAACTTTAGGGACCAAAAGTGCCATTAACCCTAAAATTTATTCATCTTTTCTCTTTTTTGGTTTGCTGAATTTTCTTTTTAATAGTCGGCAATCAAGATTTTTTTTGGCTTTGTTTGTGGGAATTGTTTAATCTTTATCTACTTTCTTCTACTGTATTCTTGATCCATATCTGCCTTTTTTTTCAAGAGAGTTTTATTTTCTTTATCATAATCCATAAAACTTACTGGTGATTGCATGTTTAGCACATCACCTGGACTTGTAATAATCTGAATTTTTTGTCATACACAGCACATCAAAAGAGATTTCAGATTTGGAGGGTGAGCTTTCATCAATCAGGAACCTGCTATCTACTCAAGCGACTTTAATTCATGGTTTAGCTGAGGGAGTTTATGTCGATTCCATGTCTATTACTGTTCCTGTTGGTCCCACTGCCAATTGTTTGTGTAATGATGATGGTAGAGAACCTTCAGACCTAGAGAACTGGTTGATAGAGTTTCCTGATCTCCTTGATGTTTTGTTAGCTGAAAGGAGAGTGGATGAAGCTTTGGGAACTCTTGATGAAGGAGAACGTGTAGCTTCTGAAGCAAAAGAAACAAAAACCTTGAGTCCTACTATGCTTTTGTCACTACAGACTGCAATTACGGAACGTAGGCAAAAATTAGCTGATCAGCTTGCAGAAGCTGCTTGCCAACATTCTACACGTGGTGCTGAGCTTCGCACAGCTATTTCCGCTCTTAAAAGGCTTGGGGATGGCTCTCGTGCTCATAGTTTACTACTCAATGCACATTTCCAAAGATATCAGTACAACATGCAAAGTCTGCGTCCATCAAGCACCTCATATGGAGGAGCATACACTGCTGCCCTCTCACAGCTGGTATTTTCTGCTGTTGCTCAAGCAGCAAGTGATTCTTTGGCCATTTTTGGTAAGGAGCCGGCTTATACATCGGAGCTGGTGATGTGGGCTACAAAGCAAACCGAGGCCTTTGCGCTTCTTGTTAAGAGACACGCTTTAGCTTCGTCTGCAGCTGCTGGAGGTTTAAGAGCTGCTGCCGAATGCGTTCAAATAGCTTTAGGTCATTGTTCATTGTTGGAAGATCGTGGTTTAGCACTTTGTCCTGTGCTCTTGAAACTTTTTAGACCTAGTGTTGAACAAGCACTAGATGCTAATTTGAAGCGAATTGAAGAGAGCACTGCTGCTCTTGCTGCGGCTGATGATTGGGAACTCACCTCTCCTCCCACTGTCACACGCCAATCTGTCAGGCCTTCCAGTACGTCTCTGGGAACTATGACAGCATATCACCATAAACTTTCAAGTAGTGCTCATCGGTTCAATCTAATGGTTCAGGTAAACATTGTAGTTGCTGTGTAAATTCTAATCCCTATGAAATATAATCTCTGTCTCTTGCGCGTACGCGCATATATGCACATGCACAATCACTTGAGTTATTTGAACCATCTTCTATAGTTTTTGTGATGTTAGGTGCTGCCACAAGACTGTGTTGCCTTTGCTTGTTGGTCATGAGTTTTTTCTTCCGGTTAGTGAAATGGAAATATTTTGTGGAATCACAAGTTGGCCCCTACTTCCTCTTTGGATTGAAATATGGTACACATGTGCTTCTTTCCCTAGTGGCGTGCAAACATTGTGGAGACACTGTGTTCGACATTATGCCAGGCACTGAATGCATCAAGCCTCAAACTTGCTTGAACAGTATATCAATAAAAAACAACATTCAAAAAATTACTTGCTAATATAACATTCTAAAGATTACTGATATATAGAAAGGGTTTTTGTAAAAATAACAAAACTTTGTCGTTTTTAAACAAGATTCTGTATGACTTTGCATTGTAGCAATTTTAACACAGCTGACAGTGTGGTGAACAACAGACAAATAAATACCATGGTCGATGCCCTTTTCTTGCTGATGTAACACTCAAAAGATTACTATTGATGTAGGACAGGAGGACTAGAATTGAGAGAATAGAAGAAGGGGAGGTTTACCTCATCCTTCACAAGGAATCGGTCAAGAAACATAAAATTCTCTAGAGAAACACTCTTTTATTATATCATTCTCTAATCAGTAGAGATACAACAATATTTATAGGTTAAGTATCATACCAAAATAAAAACTACTATCCTAATAAACTTTTAAAATAGTTTCATAACCAAACTCTCAAACCCTTATCCTACTAAAACTCTATAATAATTTCCTAGTCAAACTCTAATTAATACTCCTAGTCAAATAAATATTTCTTAACTAATATAATAAAACTAAAACAAACAATAAAATTCAATTCTTTAATTTAAGATCATTCAGTCCTTTTTTGATCACTATCAGATATATAGAAAGGGTTTTTTTGTAAAAGCATCACAACTTTGACCTTTTTTTCAACCTAGAAAAAGTGTGATGAGAGTTTCGACCGAATAAGATGAAGGCCCCTCTTCTCCCCCCTGCTGGCCTCTCAGAGAAATTGGCATCATTTCATTTAGGGGTGAAAGGTGCTCATGGATGGCACGAAAATCACCCATAACATTGATGGATCATGATTTGATTCATACAACCAAATCCAAA
The DNA here is from genome assembly GCA_023539305.1 of Ilex asprella. Taxonomy (NCBI): domain Eukaryota; kingdom Viridiplantae; phylum Streptophyta; class Magnoliopsida; order Aquifoliales; family Aquifoliaceae; genus Ilex; species Ilex asprella. The sequence goes on from CM042192.1 coordinate 296,833, forward strand.
ACTGTTGGATCGTAAGGCTTGCTAATTTAACTTGGCTTGTTTCAGATTCCAGCTGCTTCCATTTGTCCCTGTTATGTAATTGTTTGCTATTTTTGCAGTGTGCTCATTTATGTGGCCTATCCCTCTTGAGCTGAGCAAAATCTTGTTTCACTTTGTTGTTTATTCGACCTTAAAAAACTTGTATAGTCCAAGGATATGCTCCTTATTCAGGCATCTCGGTTGCTGAGCTATATTCCTGAGTATTTTTTGCTCCCTATCTTGGCATACTTGTTGAGTACTCTTCTGGTATCCAGTTTAGGTTAACAATTATGTTTAATACACAAAATTTCTGTGTTGATAGTTGGTTGCTTTCTTTATATGGATTGTTTACCTGGTAGATGAAGGGATTTCGTGCCTTGTAGTAGCCCCACCTTTAACACTAGGCGAACTTAAATTGCACCTAGATCTTTTGGTTTTTGGCATGTTACTTTTTCTCTGAGCATCTTCACTTTTTACCATTTCGAAAGTCAATTTCTAATTTAAGAGCGGTCAATTGTATCTGCTATATGATTACCATTTTACATTGGTGAGCTACTAGTCTGAATCATATTGCTTTATATTCCAATTCCTTGCAGGATTTCTTCGAGGATGTGGGGCCACTTCTAAGTATGCAGTTGGGAGGTAAAACATTAGAAGGTTTGTTCCAGGTGTTTAACTCATACATTAACATGCTTATCAAAGCATTACCGGGTTCAATGGAAGAAGAAGCAAACTTTGAAGGTTCTGGAAATAAAATTGTTCGAATGGCTGAGACTGAAGCCCAGCAAATTGCATTGCTTGCAAATGCGTCCTTATTAGCAGACGAACTGTTACCTCGTGCAGCTATGAAGCTCGCGTTGCTGAATCCGACTAACTACAAAGATGATGCTCGGAAAAGACCTTCAGATAGGCAAAACCGTCATCCAGAGCAAAGGGAATGGAAGAGACGTCTCCTGAGCTCAGTCGATAGATTAAAAGATAGTTTTTGTCGACAACATGCTCTAGATCTTATTTTTACGGAGGATGGTGATAGCCATCTTAGTGCAGAAATGTACATAAACATGGATGGAAATGTGGATGAAATTGAATGGTTTCCCTCTCCAATATTCCAGGTACTTCTTAGGGGTTGATGTCAAAATGTGGTTTTATCTCAACGTTATTAAAATGTTTCCTTTTAGTTTGTTAAAATCACATTTGGTAATCTATATGTCTTTTAGAATGTTGTGTACATTTCTTTATATTTGTGAGCATCTTTTCATACCTAGAAGATTGTGAATAGAGTAATGTTTATAATTGACTGTTGTTTTGGAGTTCTTCAATTAGACAATTTGAGTACTCGATACCCCTGATAGTCTTGGTTGATTCAAATTTTCTGTTCTGTTGATTTGACCACAATTACTTCACTATGAATAACTGTTTCATTCCATTTAGGTGACCATGTCACTTTAGATTCCATTCTAACTATCATTGTAGGACCTAGATGCTCATTGCATTGTTATGTAATAAAGGATTGCATGCTTATGCCAGCTTTCCAAATCTTGTTCCTATATCAACTCATCTTATTTCATGCTCATATTCATTCTATTTCTTAATTTGACTGATATAGTCATGTTGTTTTAATGTATTTTTTTTTTATTTTAACCCAAATCAGGTAACCTAGATATTTATTATTAGTAGAGATATTTAAAGGTTCAGGCAACTAAGAAATAACACGTTCAAAAATTAAGTGTGACGGGAGTGAGAATGTTAATACTTAAGATTGATATGTGGTAAAACTAGAAAGGATAGAATTAGGAACAAATATGTCTGTGAAAAAGTGGAAGTAGCACATATAGAAGATAAATTAAGGAAGAATCAACTTAGGTGGTTTGGACATATCTATGGACGGTCTACTATGACACTGGTGAGAAAGAGTGATATGATAGATATTGACGATTAGTGTAGAGGTTGAGGAAGGCTAAAATTAATTTTAAATGAAATAGTAACAAAAGATATGAGAACTTGTGGTTTTATAGAAAACATGACTCTTACTATATATTAGAGCACAATGCCGAAACAAGATTCATGTAGCTGACACGGCGACACCACTGATGTTGGGACAAGGCTTTGTTGATTTGTGACCTGTCATGTTTTATAAGTAAAGGTGATTAAATCATGAACTGTTTGTGGAAAACCTCAAATTCAGGTGAATTGAAGTTTTCAGAATGATGTCTTTGTGCCATCATAGCCCCTGAGCATTATCAATGTGTGCCTTTAGTCTAATCTCTGAGGTTGATAATCCTTGCTTAGAGCAGTTTTGAAAGATGCATGCACTTGTTAGTGAATTGCAGCATGTGCCATTTGTTATGATAACCTAATCATTCGTACGAAACTAATTTATTGGATTATTCTGTTATGTAAGTGATTTCACGTTTTTCTCCTTATGGTTACATGTTTTTCATGGTTAAAATATTTACTGTAGTTAAAATATTTATTGTGGTTAAAAAGTAAGTATGATAATCATATTTAGGCTAAAAGGTTAAAGCCTTAAAGGTCAATAGATAGATTTATCGTTGTTTAAAGGTTAAAATATAACTCGTCAGATAAATCGTCAGATCTAAACAACCTGTCCTGCTCTTATGCTTTATGTAAGCAAGCCGCTCCGTTTTAGTACTATAGATGTGTGAGCGGGGCTCTATATGAAGAAATATTATTCTGTTTTCTGTATTGTAGAGTTTTTTTTTAAAAAAAAACTTGGTACTAACTGCTTTGTTCATCTTGGACCCAGTGCTCCCGCCACTGCGGGGTCTGGAGGGTTAAATATATATAGCCTTACCTTTACAAGCAGAGAAGCTGTTTCCACTTTGTTTATCTTGGACCCTCTCCCCCCCTCCCATACACACACTGTCTCTCTCTCACACATACTTGCATGCACCTGTGCATGTCGAAGGTTCCAATCTAATGTTAAAAATTTATTCTAGCCACTGCATTTGGGTTTAATGTGGTCGATCCAAGATACTGTGTGTACATTATAACAGTACCTGTGACACCAAGTATGCTGTCTGTACAAGAAAACCAAATAATTTCACATTTATCACTTATTTCAGAATGAGGCTGATTAGGACTGAAACTTGGCTTTTGATATATTTAAAGTACACTGACACCATGCTCCGAGTATTTTTGATTAGTTATGAATTGCACCCTTTTGCCTGTTTTGGTGGATTCTCAGTATTTTAAACTTTTATTACAGATGTCACAATTTATATGGATTATGTTTGCCCTTGAGGTGGACGAATGCTTCTCTTGGCATCTTGGCTTTTGTATGCGCGCATCGTATGAGCTATGATTCAACTATTAGATTTTAAGTAGCGAGTACACAACTATTAGTCTTTTCCTAGTTCAGAAAAATGTGTGGTTGATTGACTTTGAACTTAATGTTTTCATATTCATCATACCCTTTAAATTGTGTCTTTCATTGATATCCGGAATAGGTGTGCATGCTGATGCACAGGATCTGTTGTATGTTTCACTATACGTTATCTTATCCTTATATTTCTTCTTTTATCTATTGCTGTTTGGTAGAGGTGCTTTGTTTTTGGGAGTTTTATTTTGGCCCTAACCCATCAGGGTAGTCAGATGGGAAGTATTCAGAGGTTAATACAGCAGGTTCCTAAATATAAGTCTCGCAAGAGAACTTTAGTTTGCATGCGTCAAGAGCGGCGAGGTAAGGACGGTTCTTGATCAACTAAACGATGACTTGTGCCGCTGAATCCAAGTAGTGGAATAAAGACTTTCGATTGCAAACTGGTTAAGATACCAGACCAACTTCTTATGCTTGTTACTTTGTTTGAATACGGGCTTTTTATTGTAATTGGAAAAACTAGTGCAAATTTTGCATTTTTCTTGTTACTCTTAATTTCAAACTCTTACTTTTCATTGTTGTATCTCTTTGTATTCAGGACCTCTATACAAAACTTAATAGGATGGCTACCATAGCAGCAGATATGTTTGTTGGCAGGGAAAGGTTTGCTACATTGTTATTGATGAGGCTTACAGAAACTGTCATCTTATGGCTTTCAGAAGACCAAAGTTTTTGGGATGATATCGAAGAAGGACCAAGGCCTTTAGGTCCTCTTGGTATTCAACAGGTTTATAAAGTTGACACCTATGTATTTGCATTTGTTTTGTTCTGCCCAGGTTTAAAATTTGAGCATTTTGTTTTTTTTCTCTCTCTTGAAGGTTAGCATCTTGTTTGACTTGTTGAACATTGTGCAGTTCTATTTGGATATGAAGTTTGTAATCTGCTTTGCCTCCCAAGGGCGTTACTTGTCTCGCAATTTGCATCGAGTTGTTAATGAGATCATATCTAAAGTGGTGGCTGCTTTTGCTGCAACTGGGATGGATCCATACAGGTATGTCACCATAATTTAGAGCATCAAGTCTCTGTGAATTTTCAATTTGGAATTATCAGTTATATATCAACAGATCTTAAATTTATGAATTCCCTTAGCCCCCCCCCCCCCTTCTGTAATGACTGCCTGATAACTGAGCATCTGGCTATGTTTGTATCCGCCTGAAAGGAGGAAAAAAAATTCTTTCGACTTTAGAATATATAATTAGTAAGCTCTACTTACATATTTGTGTTTCGGTATGTGTAATGAAAAGGTATAAAAAATTTCAGCTTCCTTTAGGCTGACTCCAAATGTTGTGCAGCATACTTCCGGAAGATGAATGGTTCACTGACATTTGCCAAGAAGCAATGGAAAGGCTGAGCGGAAAGCCAAAAGTTGCTAATGGGGACCGGGATCTGAGCAGCCCAACTGCATCGGTCTCGGCACAATCAATATCATCCATAAGATCTCATGGGAGTTCCTAATGTGCAAATGATTAGCATTTTGTAAATTAGATAGCAACTGAAGGCCCTTATGAAATTGCTAGCAGTCCTTGTATTCATAGTAAGCTTTCCCTTTTTCATTTCAATTTTCAATTTTCAATCTTTTTGTTCTTTTGTTTGGTTTCTCCCTTTCTTATCATTGTATTGCAGGACACCACCATTCTGTAATTTGATGTATGCATGGCCATAAGATTAGGATTTCATTTTTATTTTTATTTTTTTTCATTTCAAGTGGAGGGAGGATTTGTGTTTGTATATGTTGATTCATTATTTGATCTTGAATACAAATATGTTCTATTCTTTGACAACTATGGGTAAGTACTAGTTAGCCGTTTATTCATTGAAGCAATAAGACATTGCAGTTGCAGCATGTTAATTGTATAGAGGATACGTGAAACGAGGATGTCTTAAATATATCTGTAATTTGAATTTGTCCAAATATATGTGTCTATTAGTTTGTTTGATGGGTGTTTTGATGGGATGTTGGAGGAGGAAACAAGTTGTGTCTGGATATAACCTTTTTGACTCTGAAAGTCATATGACTTTATTTTTGCGTGTGATAGAATTCAATGACTGAAGGAAAGGCTCTGGACCCTGGTATTGGAAAGAGGTGGCATGGGTTCAATTACACTAGGGAAGTCTTAATAGTTCGAAAGCAAAAATATTTTCTCATTATCCTTAACCCATTTATTTTGAAAAGATAAAAGACCCTAGCCAGTAAAATGTTACATTCCGATCTGATCAGTATCCAGGAGTAGGAGTAGGAGTAGGTATTTTTTGTGATCAAATAGGAGTAGGTATTCATGTAGCAAAATTAAGGACAAACAATATGAACCAAGAAAACGATGAGATATATGGACTTTGATAGCAGATGCCAAGCGTCTCATTTCACCTCTGTGAGCAGAGCAGAGCGATCTCTTCCCAGATCCCTGAGGGTATGCCATGACGCCAGCTTATGTTTTGCTAAGAAAGAGGATTTTGTAACACCCGCCTCCGCCTCAACATTATTTGTGTGATTGTTACGAACGTTAACATATATAGAGAAGCTTACATACATGCATTGAAAGACATGTTTTGAAAAGAGTGAGCTTCATCTTTCTCCAATAGTTTCTGTAATGGCTATGGAGTCATGGATCGGAACTGCATTAGCTGTTGTGGCCAGCTCGTCATTTGGTTTAGCGATCATCTTTTTGGAAACATTAGGTGAGTTCTCTTTTTCCTCATCATAAATTTTGGCTATTAGAATATGGGAGGCTAATACATCCCTGTTCTCATGTAGGAAGATCAATAAGAAAATGATAGAGAGCAGAAGATGAGATGATGACACGCTGGCTGGCGATGAGGAAAAGGCCCGTAAAACTTTGGAGCTTCAGGCTATACGAGTTGAGGTGACAACAGTTCCATCTTGTTCTAGACAGTCAGCTTCATCTCTGAACCATTCTCGCGTAAACTTGCCATTTTATCTCCGTCTCTCACGTTCAAGCTTGCTCTTGAAACGTCACGTACGTACGAGGGGAGAACCCTTGTCCGTTGGGGAAATGCTTGCATCAACGACAAGGAGGGTTAAAGTTTTGATGCAATTTGATGCAACCCTTGTCCGTGTGATAGAATTTGATGCAAGCATTTCCCCAACGGACAAGGAACCGATAGATCTTTGATTTAATGGTATTCTTTGTCTTGCGAAGACTTTGACTTCTCAAGATCAATGGTTTAAGTCCCCTTCTTTACACCTGAAAAAAAAAAACCAAAAAAAAAAAATACAAGGAGAAAAATATATTTATTGGGTTTGCAATTGTCAACTGTTAAGTACAGATATATATCTTCGCAAACATGCAGATCATATCAATGATGGAGGGATTGAAGTGAAAGGAGAGAGAGAGAGAGAGAGATGGCTTACAAATCCAAAGCCCGCAGTCTTGTAGGTGGGACCAACCACGGTGTACTTTCTACAATATCTTGCAAGGAAGAGCTCGATATAAAGGAGCTCGTCAACAATTGCAGCAACGCCTCCAATCCATACACGAGCAAAAAAAAAAAAAAAAACGCCTCCAATCCATTTCTACTGCCACTGGTGAGGGCTTCATCATACCGTTCAGGTGTGCTATATGAACTTGGACTTGTCCAACTTCTTTCTCTCCAAAAGTGTTGGAAAATGGTGTTCCAAATTAGTAAAATCACCTATTGATATTTCTGATATAATGTAAGTTAAAGTAAACAAGAACAGTAACACTTTTCTTATACAAAACAGTTGCACAGACGAAAGAGTTACACAAAAAAGATACAGTAAAGAGTAACAGTGACAAACTTTCACGAAAGAGTTATAGTACACAGTAACACGTGACTATACTGTCTAAATAAATAAACACTGACCCGTTTGCAGATCAGGAACTGTGATTGAACTTCAATTAGATCAAAACTAGTGTTTGACACTATGTCCTTAAGACAGATTTCGCCCTCACACACGGTGCTTATGGAATCACGAGCGTCTGCCTCCCAAGATACAATGATCTTTACACGGGCAGAAGTAGCACTCCAATCTTCTACGTCCAGCGAACTAAAATGTGTTGTGTATTATCTAAACGTGACTGACTTAATGCCGAATGTAATGCACAAAATGTCTGCCTTAATGCCTGACCGAATTCCTTGTGTGTAGAAAATGGTTAATGAATGTCTAGGTATTTTTTATTTTAAAGACGTTGATGACTTTCTGGACAGTCACCATAAAAAGACACACCCAGAAACAAAATGCAACAGCCAGTGGACACCATCTACATAACTGTTCTTGTATGAACATACATAACTTTTCGGTTTGGAAGGAAGTAAAAATCATTTAATTAATTTATTTATTTAAATGAATTTTTTTCCAAAAAGATAGGGCAAGCCCACATCCGAGCCCGGCCCGGCCCGGCCGGGCGGCGCGCGCGTGTGGTCAAACCAACGGCATGTAGGCTCTCGCTCCGCTCATAAAACTGTGGTACCCCTTGGGGCCCAACCCATAGAGCAAACTTGGACTATATATGCCCATGTTGAGCTTCTTCCTTAACCAATGTGGGATTGATGTCATATCCCACATTGCACTTCCTTTATTTTCACCTTTCAAAGAGGGTCACTTTGGAGCCTGTTTTTTCATTAATTTCTTACTCGATTTGAGCAAGTGAATATACTACATTGTACTCCTCACGGAGTAGAATATGAACCCACAAAAATTATTCGAAATAACAATTGGGTCCTACTTTAATTTTGGCTCAAAGTCAACTAAAAAACTATTTTGGTCCAACAAAGTTCCTAAACTAATGAACCATTCCGAATCAGATCGTTGATATCAGTGATCGTCGGTTGTAACACGATCGTCGGTTGAAGCTTTTGGACTGCTAACAACGATGTCAAATTGGCAGTGTAACACGATGTCAACACCAACACACTATAACAAAAATTGTATTTTATGACGATTTTTTTTGTCGATAAATTAAAATAAATCGTTGTCAATTATTTTTTGCGACGTTTTTTTGTCACAATAGTCTCGTTGCAAAAAGTATTTAACAACACAAATTTATTTTCATTGTAAAAAAAATGTGACGAAAAAAAAACGTCACTAAAAGTTAAAAAAATATAGCTAAAATTTATTCAATCAGCGTAACAAAATAAAAAATAATAATTTAATTACTTTTTTGGCAACGTAAAAAAATCGTGGCGAATAATTTTTTACAAAAATAAAAAATTAGAAAATAATAGTTTAATTAATTTTTTGCGACGTAAAAAAATAGTCGCAAATAAGTTTTTACAAAAATAAAAAAGTAAATAATAATAATTTAATTAATTTTCGCGACGTAAAAAATATCGAAAAATATTTTTTTACAAAAATAAAAAAGTAAAAAATAATAATTTAATTAATTTTTTGCGACGTAAAAAAATTGTAGAGAATAATTTTTTACAAAAATTAAAAATGTAAAAAATAATTAAATAAATATATTTGCAACGTATAAAAATCGCCG
>CM042192.1:325715-344115 GCA_023539305.1 Ilex asprella
GTGGGGTGCCGACAGTGGTGGCGGCCTCGACGATGATGATGGTGGCGGCATTGGTGGTGGTGGTTGTGGAATAGTTCTAAATACTACTTTTAAAAAAATATATTTATAAGAAGTTATAAATCTTAAAAACACTTTTAAAAAGTCACCTCAAAGTAAGGGTGTCAGCTCTGATCTGTCGACATGAACCAGAGATGAGCGATTATAAAATTGACACAATTATTAAATATGCATAATAAATATTTTAGACTAATGTTTAATACACATAACAAATTAAATATTTTTTTTGTGGGTCTTGACACAAATATAACACGAATAACAAAGACACGACACGAATAACACAACATGAGGGTCACAAGAACACGACACGATTGACACCCTACTTCAAACACACTCTTAGGGACCTATTTTTTCTTATTAAATTTGGGATGTTAATATTAGCCGTCGGATTAAATTTAATGTAAAATTTAAAGAGATCTCAACTGCGAAAAATAAAAGTCATTTTGTTTATCTTTTAAAATTTAAATTATATTGTACTTTGTTATATGAATTTTACAGTTTATGAATTGAATCTAGGAAAGGATATGAAAGAAGAAAGGTAAAATTGGTTTTTATATTGTAGATACTATTAATTTAGATGACTATTATACATAAATAATAGCAAATAGTATTTGGACATGATCATATGATGTACAAATAGTTACTATATTTAATGGGCATGGGAGTCCTCCATCTTTCTACCGACACTACAAGAGGGCAACATGTTTTGCCTATAAATAGGCCTTGCATTTTTTAATGAAAGATACACCATATAAAATACTAGCGATACCCCATGACTAAAGTTATTGTACACTGAATTATTACATTGTGCATGCATTGAAATGTGTGTATGTATGTGCAACTGTATATTGTAAAGTGTGTGTTGAGTTTTTGAAATTTGAGGAGAAAGTGTTTGTTGGGTGTGTGAAAATGGGGGGAGGGGGGAATATATCCCTCATAAGTTCAAACATCTATCTGATTTATTATATAGAATATAGATATGTTTCCATTTCTCTGTTACTTTTATTATTACTAGTTGGTGCACATATGCATTGCACATGAACTATTTCAGGATTCTTCTAGAGCCACCTATTGTCAAAACCTATATAATTGTATTAAGAGCAATCAAGAATCCTATCACATTTTTCATATGTGTTGCTAAATAGATGATAACAGACAGTTAAGTAGATGATAGAGAGAGATGAAAGTGGTGCATTTCTAGTAATAAAAAACAGATAGTAAGAGAATATGAAGGAGTGCGTTTTTAGTAGTGTCATTTACTGAGATTTAGTTAACTACAGTGAATTCTGTTCAATGCTAACTAAATTTAGATGTTTTATCCAAACAAAAATTAAATGTAATGCACTACTAAATGTGGTAATTGTATAAAGAGAAAATAGTATAAAAAGAAATTTTGTTAACTACAAAACCAAAAAAATAAAGGGAAGAACTTAACCTTAGATTCATTATGGCAATGTTTGCATGCGTATATCTCATCACAACAAGGTGATGTGATCTTGAATCTCATTTTATAATGTAAGCACCTAAAAATTCATAATATACCAAATTAAAAGAAATCCAATTATAAGAAACTTGAATTCGAAAGTTAATACACACAAGAATAAGAAAAGGAATGGTTCATAATCAAACTACATAGTTATGATAAGATAGATACTCGACATACCTAGGTCCTCTCTCCATTAGAGATTCGTCTATGGCTGAATCTAAGACCCTTTGGTTCTTGAAGCCACTTTCCATTCTCTTTGAATAAAACTTCAATGAAAAAATCAAATGATCTTTATTTGAAAAATCAACTGAAATTAATTCACAATACATAATTAACAAGTAAATCAGCTATGTTCTCCAAATAGATATCAAAAACAAGAAAGAGAAAATTTTGAAAAGAAGTATAGAATCAAACCCCATTAAATTTACATTGAGAGACATGAAATGATGCGGCATTATTATTGTAGAGCGATTAAAATGACCTAATCATATTGTTGGTAATTAAGTAGGGTAATTAATCTAACAATTGATGTATTTATTATTATTCAATATTTTTGAATACTTATTGCAGAAGTTGTAGGGTTTAACAATTTGAATTGCTAAACTTAATTTTAGATTATCATTAGAAAAATATTAAACATCAATAAAAGATAAGATTGTAATACTTTCATTGTTGGAGGGTACAATTGAGAAAAAAATATTTTTCAAGTGTAGTGACATTTTAAAGCAGCATAGATTTTTCTATCTCTAAAAGGTAAATTCATGTGTATGAATTAACTAGTTTTAATGTAACACCACACATGTTATGAGAAAACATGATGTGGGTGTATTGATTTTAAAAATGTCTTTATAATTTAGTTAGTATCTGAAGCATCTAAATTGTATGCCTGTAATACATAAAAAAAAATGCAAATTATGTTCGTGAAGAACATAATAGAAAAATCTAAGTACCTGAAGTACAAAGAAATATTATTATGCAAGAAAAGGACATACAAATTTCAGATTTGAAGTTTGTAAATTACAATATAATTTACAAACCTGAAGATTGTTGTGATAATAAAATACCATAATTTAATTTATAGAGTTTGAAGCTCATAAATTATTAGCTTATACCAGTAACACTTCACATATTAATTGATGCATGTAACATTTTTCTCATTATAATTATACGTATTTACTTATTTATTTTTCATCAAATTTATTTTACGTTTTGGATATATTCAGATGGTCAATCCTAGTCACTTTAAATATGGTGTTAGATCAATCTCTAGTTTTCAAGTCAGATCGAGGAGGTTTTCCGCAAACACATTCTCCCTCAAAACTTAATTCCTCAACCCAGTCACTTTTAAACTTAATTCTCAAACCCAGTCTTTTTTTAAAAACGTCATTTGGAATGACGTTTTCAACCTTAAAAACATCATTTGGAATGACGATTTGGAGTTGAATTTTTTTTTCTGAAAATGTCATTGCAAATGACGTTTTTAAAATCGTCATTTATAATGACGTTTTTTAACATGAATAACATAAACGGCAGCAAACGGGCGTTAAATAGTTAAAGCAATAGAAGACGTCATTGCAAATGACGCCTTCTCAACCCTTATACACAAATTGCATTTTTTACCCCTTAGCCTTTTGCAATGACGTTTTCTTAGCAAAAAGTCTCCAACCAACTTGTAATAAATTTCATAAAGCTAATAACTCCATCTTATGTCTTACATCATGATTAACCAAAAAAAAATTTAAATTAAATTTAGAATTCAATTACCTTTTCATAATAATTTTGAAACTTATTTTATAATCAAAAATAAAATTTATAAAAACATAATTTGATTTTATATTTTTCTATATAAAAACATATTTGTAAAACATATATTTAATAAAAAAACTTAAAAGCGTGTTTTGAAAGCACACTTATATAGCAAAAAGTATGTATTTAACTCACGATTTAATAATTGATTAAAAAAAATCTCAATGTTATAATCTCACTTCCTACGTCATAAAATTATTCCAATCTGGAGGAGTTCATATTGTATAATCAATCACAATGCAAAGAGAGAGAGAATCATAACAAGATCATGTTGTATGATCAATCACAATGCATACAACAAGCTCGAATTAATATAAAAACGACACGTGTAATAAAAGTTTTTTTTTTAAAGAAAATTTTATTGATAAAAGAAGTAATTACAAGAAGCAAAGAACATTTAGTTCTAAAAAAACCAAAAATGACTTTAATCCTTTAAGATGATTAAAGCTATTTAAAATTGCAAAAAAAGTGTCTTCTGATCTTCGGTCCAGCTCCTGAACTCCAATGGAAAACCCCAGATCAAAGACAAACCCATGCTACACCATTTCTAGACAGGGTGCAAAGATATTAATTCTGGTCCTTTGAACACGATCTTCTATTCTCATAAAGATGTCGCAAAGATAACCACCCTAACAAAAATAAAACACCATAATAACTGTCACAACTCATTAATTTTAAATCACATAAATTTTAAAAGCTTGGGCAAAAATGTCATCATAAAAATATAGACTTGGTAATGTCTAAATCTTATTTTCAAACTTTTCTTCGGTCAATGCAACATAAGAAACAAAACTCCAATACATATTATCAAAGGTTTAGACTGAGGGGTAACCAACCAAATGGTTCTTCTAATTTCTGATAACAATGTATTGCATTTTGCACTCTTAGAAAATGTATTGTAGCACTTTTAGCATTGTTAAGGGAGGTTTAGCACGAAAGACTATAGATGATCATCATTAAAGAACATACAATTTTTAGTATTCTAGTTGATGCACACGTGCGTTGTACGTGTACCATTTTGAGTTAAAATTGTGGTTTTCACTTTTTCATTGATATCATTACTTTGCTTTAATATGTTGGAGGATTTTGTTTTGAAAATATTAAACTAAAGAAATCCAACCTTTATTCCATTCAACAAGAATTGGCAATAGAAGTCTTGTGAAACCTACTCATGCAATATCATTGTAGGTACAATGGGGGAATGGTCAAATTTTAAGAAAAGATTTACAAAGTATTAGCCTCTATGACACTCAAATAAATTAATGAGAAAGCAAATCAACCTTGGAAGAGGACACATCCTTAGTATGGTAGATTGAGATGTGTGTGACCAAATTCTTTAAGACAACTTAACATTTATATAGAAGAAAAGACGACTTTAATATGAAGAAGAAGAAATGCACCACTACTGCAATAAAGCAACATTTCAGTGGAAAACACATACCTAGATTTCATACAATCTCAAGCCATGTCTGGGCCCTTGGAAATGATGGCGATGGAGGAAGTGATCTTGAACATGCATCATCCTTAAGGATATTGCCACTCGAAGCATATTCTCGGTAGTGCCTTTGCCATGTGTATCTACCCTCAAAGTGTGCTGCCACACCAAACCACACTTTGGATGTAACAAAAAACTAAAAAAAAAAATCATAATCCCTTGACAAAATCAATTCTTAGTGATAAAAAAAACAAATCTCCCAAAAAAAGAATACCAAATAAAGATTTATACTTCTTTATTAATCCTAACAAAATTATCCACGAGTGAGCTCAAATATAAATGATCAAACAACACCACCAGTAAAACAGTATTAGTCCAAATATATCCTAATAAATTGAGTCCATAGGCCAAAAATTTGACTCCACTTAACGCTAAAACCATCAATTGATAACAATTTCAATCACAAAATCACTTGCCTAGCAATTCAAAATCTCATTCCAAAATCTACCAACCATTCCATTCTCCAAAAGCCACTTGAGAACAAACCCATGTTGTGAACAAACCCATGTTGTGACCCAAATGGTTATACAAATATATTTCTTTTTTGTTTTTTTATAGGATATACAACTTTATTTCTTGAACTCTTATTTTTCAAATTTCATCATAGTTAATTATTTGATCCCAAACAAACAATCATTTTTGCAAAATCTAATGACGAATTATCCATGTGACTAAGCTTTGTGACAATTCCACCCTACAAGTGAAAGCATTGCGCTAGATATTCTACAAATGAAACTAAAGTGCAACAAGTTCCATGAATATGTCAAGTTTTTATGCATGGTAAACACAACTCAAAGAATTCTCATCTATAAGATAAAATTTGGAGATTGTCTTAATTACTCATCACAATACAAACGCCTAAGAAAAAAAAGAAAGAATAGTGAATCGACTCAAGATTTACAACGAATGTATTAAATACCTTCAAAGAAAAAATCAATAACATCCAATGAAGTAGGCTCCTTTCAAAAGCACATCTCTGAAAACAAAACAACAAAATGCTTTAGATAATCTTTTTTCAATTAACAAAGTCTCTCTAACAGATAGCAGAGGAGAGAAAGGGCAAGCAAATCAAGATGACAGATATGTGAATCATAGACAATTTTAAAAACAACATAGAGAATCAAATATTTCATAGAATTTTCCTCCTAAATTACAATTACAAAGTGAATATATTAATTGGTTTCAAACATAAAAAGACTTCCTCAGCTGCAGCCTACATTCTAAAGTATTAGAGTCCTAATGCACCATAATAGCTCTGAGTATATGTAGTGAGTCATAGAGTTACAGATTCCAATTGAGACAATACACAACCCCTACAAGCATACAGTTAAAAATGTACAATCATGCACCAAGTTCTTCAATTTTTTTGTTGCCAGGCGAGAATGAGAAGTAATGGTGCCACAAGGTGGCTTAAGAATGTTGAATTCATTTATATATTCAATCATCAAGCATAAACAAATGAAATAACACATATCTTATAACCAAAAAAAAAAGAGAAAAAAAATAGTACATGTGCAGGCAGGACACCACTCGTTCCGCAAGTCAGTGTGTGTTTTTGAGAGAAAAAGAAAGTCCTTGCTTCTTCAATCATTAATTCCTAGAATTTGTAGAAGCACAACGATATGCTGCATACTATTGAAAGAGAGAAGCAAGGAGACATATTTGTTAGAGGTTATGCACCAGCAAACGTTACCCTGAAGGTGGAGAACTTAGCTGACAGCTTTTACTATTGAATGAAAGAGAGAGAGAGAGATGAAGGGGTGCGCTGTGGAAGCAAACGCAGCAAGCATCAATAACGTTAGTTAAATGACCTAATTAATTTATTTGGATTAGAATGACCTAATTGCATTATTAAGGGGTAAAAAAGAAAACTAAGAGTTTTGAAATTAACTAACATTTTAGATTAGTATATATATAGATATAATAGAGATAGAGATATAGATAGATTACATATAATTTAATAATGCTATTAACACCAAAAAGATATGATAGACAATAACTATTTGGTGAAGGTTATTTTAGTCAAACAGAAGTTTTTCACTTAAGTTGACATTTAGAAATAGTATAGATATAATGAGGCTCATTACATCAACTACTTCCCATTGTCCACAAGCACAACAATATTTATATGATTAAAAGAAAAAAGAATAAATCACCAAAAAGGATGAATCTTATGAAAAAACACCACCATAATTGACAAACATAAATGCTCAAAATGATTGCATCAATTAAATAAAAGCTAATCTTCCAAAAATGGTAATGAGCTGAATATCTAAGCAATAATAGTTAACTCAAACTTAAAGTCAAAAAATTTGAGTGTCTTGTTATTGCTTTATTATCAAATCTTAACAACTATGCCAAACTATTCTAATGGATCTATGTTGTTATCAAGTGTCTAGTCAATCACAATATCAATCTCTAATTAATATATTAAAGCATCATAATTTTAGCAAGTATACTCTACACAATTTCTTCCATAAAGCCCCCAAGTCATTTCACAATTGCAAATAGAATCAAGAATTAAGAACATATTCATAAGTTGTAATACCCCAAATGGAATTATTGTGCACCCTCAAATTTATCCTACAAAAATAAAAACAAGAACACTTACCTAAATTACAATCGCCCTAGTTGAGCCCCATATTGATTCCATCTATCATGCAATAAAATAAAGTTTATGACACTTCAAAAAAAAGAGAGAAAAAAATCAAAACTAAGCTTTCATTAATCAAGTATTCCACCTACAATGAAAAAAGGTCAGACGTAGGGGCAATGGCAGGGGCAGACATGTGCCTCCCATTCTGCATGGAGAGAGGATGATAATTAACTTCCATCAAATCTTAAGCTTGGGAAATAATTCTTCTATAGCAATAATTATGGCGACAATACATATAACATAAAAAGTAAACTAGAATAGTTCCCCTTGTGTTCAAGAGCAAAAAGGTTTATTTGCTCCACTTATATTGTTCTTCATAATGTGTAGGAGCTGTGAATTATGGTCTGCGGTAGTTCTTGCTCATCTACCCTGGTAAATGTATTTCTAGCCACCCAATACTTTCCCTTCTCCCCATACTAAATATTTATGTGGCTGATGTTCATTTCTCAAGATGAATTTAAAAAATGACTTTGCTTTTGAACCAACTTCAGTATAATATTTATAATGAAGATGATTTTTAAGCATCAAAATAACTAAAATAACAAAAGGTTCAAAATGGGATAAAAACAGGACTCTAAATACTCACATACCCCTTCTACAAGAGAGAAAAAACAACCAGGGTAAGGCAGCATACCACAATAAAGTTAAAGGATGAAACATTTTTTCACAAAAACCTGATCAAAATTTCATCCACTCAACACGTTATACCAGATAGCATTTGACATCAACAGTGAAATCAAGACAGAAAACAAAGACTTACAAGCTCTGTCGATAAATGACTTGTAAAGTACCTGATAACTTGGACTTGAGCTTTAATTACGAGAGTGTCAGTGTCAGAATCAATAAAATTGTCATACACTTTCGGCAGCTGCATAAATTTTTTCCATCCCCAATCATATTCTTTCTTCCAGAACCAATGTAATGTATCTGAAAATTTTGTGTTTAGAGCTATAATGCTTAAAACATCACGATCAGAAAATCCATTACAATGCTATATCTAACAAACTAACCAGAATACTTAGATTTCTTTGGATCTTTATTCACCACAGCTATTGTCAACTGCGCAAAATGACTCCACCCTACTTCACATAAAGAGTAACCATATGATATCAACTTGAACCCAAACCAAACCAACCTACACATAATGAATTCAATACCATTATACCTGGCAGAAGCTTGTCATGATTAGCAACACAGAGATACAAAGAGAGATACCCATCAAGAAGATACACAGAGATACAAAACACACACACACACAAAAACAGAAAATCAAAGAGCTACCCATCAAGAAGAAACGAAATAGCAAATTGATTTAGGGAAAAATTCGATTATCAGGCCACAAAGCAAACCCTTTGGTCAAAAATCGGTTTAGGGCACAAATCGATTTAGGGCAAATGGAGAATGTAGAATGTAGAATGCATAATATTCTCACTGTTCAGTCGGTGGTGGCTATGGTCACTAGTGGACCTGTGGTTGCTGGTGGTCTTCCTCATCGCTGGTCGTCTTCCTCGTCGATGGTGGTCTGCTGGGTTGGAGGAGGAGGAGAGCTAAGGCTGGGTTAGAGGAGAGAGCTGAGCTGAGTGGTCGATAAAATTTGAAATTTTTGTGATTTGTGAAATTAAATAGGAGGTCGACTTACCGTTCAAATCGTCATTTAAAATGACGTTTTTAAAAACGTTATTAAAAATGACGTTTTAACCTTTTTTTTTTTGACATCTGTTAGCTGTCGTAAAAAAAATCCAAGTTAAAGACGTCATTTCAAATGACGTCTTCAAGAAAAAAATTTCAAATGCAAATCGTCATTCCAAATGACGATTTCAAGTGAGAAGACGTCATTTCAAATGACGTTTTTAAAAAAAGACTGAGTTTGGGAATTAAGTTTAAAAGTGACGGGGTTATGAAATTATGTTTTTAGGGGGAATGGGTTTGGGGAAAAGCTCTCGAGTGATGGAATATCAATGGTTTTATGGTTTGTTCCTTTATTTTTTAGTAAGTAACACTTTGACTCCCTTATCTTCTAATGAGTAATGCTTTGACCCCTTTATGTTTTGATGAGCAATACTTTAACCCCTTATCTTATAATGAGTACAAGTTTTATCTCTTAACTTTTGAAAATTCTACTTTTACATTGATATTCTTTGTACCAGATTTATAAATAGAGTCATTTGATGACGAATCAACATAAATAAATGAGATCTCTATTACTAATAAAGGATTACAAGAGATTGCTACTAACTTGAAGAAAAAAAAAGATAAAATAAAACATACAAATAAACTACAACTGATACGATTACATCTAGTAAGTTTGTAATAATCATAGCCACAGTGATGTGCAATTATATAAAGAAAAATGAACATCATTACTAAATAAAGGATAAGAAGACAAAAGAGATAACAAAAGACTGTATTTGTTTCTCAAGCCATAGAGAATTTAGAAGATGAAGTTGAGGGTTTTTAGAGAGAAAAAAAATAAGAATTAGAGCTTTCTAGAGAGAGAATTGAAAAATCTGATGTCATTTTAGGGTTTTGATACTCTTATAGACAAGTTGTTCGAGTAAGTCGAGTTCTTAGTCTGTATCCACTCACAAACCAAACTCATTACATGTCCGTCTGTTTGCCTTTGGTTTAATCGATTTAGGGTCGAATAATCAAATATTAAAATTTCTTTATATTCTACAACACATTTATTCGCATAATCGAATTAACAAATAAGTTTATGTGATCTTAGAATTAAATAAAAATATTAAATACTCAATGTACTCATGATCAAACCATCAGTTATAACAACAATTTAATGAGCAAATTTTATTTGTTTAACTCAATTATTTTGTTTTCATATAACTTTGCAAAAAATAGCCAACATCACGAAATTGAAATTTCTTGACCTAGACATCTCGGGGTACAACTACATGTCATGGGCTCTAGATGCCGAGCTTTTCCTTGATTCACAAAATATTGGAGATACCATAAAGAATAAAAACACAGCAACTCCTAAAAATTGCACAAAGTCATTGACTTTTCTTCACCGTCACATTCATAAAGGCTTAAAAAATGAGTACCTCACTATTAAAGATCCTTTAAAGTTGTGAAAAAATTTAAAGGTCAAGTTTGATCACCAAAAGATCATTCATCATTCCAAATGCCGGACATGAATGGTTTAGCATTAGATTCTAAGATTTTAAGAGCGTACGCAAATACAATTCAACAGTACATATAATTACTGCTAAACTAGAATTATGTGGTCAACCTGTATTGGATTTTGAAAAATTAGAGAAGACTTATTCAACATTTCACGCATCAAACATTTTATTACAACAACAATATAGGCAACATGGGTTTAAGTCTTATCATGAACTCATATAATGTATTTTACTTGTCAAGGAGAATAATGAATTACTAATGAAGAGTCATGAATTCCGTCCAACTGGACACTAAGCCTTTCCAGAAACAAATGTCACATCTTTTTGTGGTCAAGGATGAAGGCGTGGTTACAGTCATGGCAAGAATAAAAATATTAATTTTTGCAAGAGTTATCATGGAGGTCTGAAGTCCTTCACACCAAATCAAAAATGAAAAAAATGCCTCACATCACCAAAAGTGGAATAACTATCCATACAACCAGAAGTGGAACAACCAGAACAAAAAAAATAAAGAGAAGAGTTTACTGAACAAACTCTCTAAGAAGACTGAAGATGATTGTTATAGATGTGGAATGAAATGACACTGGTCGTGTACATGTCTTACACCGAAACACTAGATAGATCTCTATCAAAGATTCAAAGAAGAAAAAGACAAATTGATAGAGACAGATTTTTGTGATGGAACATCTGGCACCACCCTCATCAATTATTTATCTGATTTTGCTAATTTGGATGTTTCTGGTTTTTTTTGTGAACCCGTGTAGAAATGAAATGGAGAATGTAGATTAAGAATGTTATCTTGTATTTTCTACAAATAATTTGAGTGTATGTCTATAAGTATTGTCTTTGAGTGTTATTTAATATTCATGTATTTGTATTTTCTTTATTAATAAAGTCATATGTGTTTTTCATATAGAGACATGAATCCTGAAAATTCATTGGTTAACTCCAAGGTGAAAGATAGATATATATGTCTACCTGATAGTGCTACGACTTACACAATCATTCGTAATAAAACGTATTTCTCTGAATTAACATTATCTAAAGCTATTGTCAATTCAATATCAAGTCATGTAGGCTTGATTGAAGGCTCCGGTAGAGCAAATATGATACAACCCCAAAGAACTAAACTCCTTATTAAAAATGCATTATACTGTAATCGATCCAGCAGAAATCTATTAAGTTTGAAATACATACGTCGTAATGGATATCACATTGAAACATTGAATAAGGGTAGCATAGAGTATTTATAAATTATATTTATTGTATCATACCATAAGCATGTACTAGAAACATTTTGTACTTTCTCTTCTGGATTGTACGATACCAGAATAAAATTTATAGAATCAAATGTTGTGATGCACCAGAAATACTCTGATCCAAATAATTTTATGCTTTGACATGATCGTGTTGCTCATCCGAGATCAATAATAATGCGTAAAATCATTGAAAATTCACATAGACATTCTCTATAGAATTAGAAGATTCTTTTACCACGTGATTCCACATGTTATGCGTTGACATGATCGTGTTGGTCATCCGGGATCAATAATAATGCATAAAATCATTGAAAATTCACATAGACATTCTCTGCAGAATTAGAAGATTCTTTTACCTAGTGATTCCTCATGTTATGCTTGTTCACAACGTAGATAAATTTTCATATCATCTCCTTCAAAATTGATTTCTAAATCTCTTAATTTTTTACAACGAATTTGAGGAGATATATGTGGTCCAATACACCATCCAGGTGGACCATTTCGTTATTTCATGGTTTTAGCTAATGCATCAACAAGATTGTCACATGTGTGTCTACTTGCTACTCGGAATGTCACATTTGCAAGGTTTCTCGCCCAAATAATTTGGTTGCGAGCACAATTTCCAGATTATCCAATCAAGACAATTTGTTTGGATAATGCTGGTGAATTTATGTCACAAATATTTAATAACTATTGTATGTTAGTATGAATGGATGTTGAGCATCCAGTTGTACACATTCACAAACAGAATGCTCTAGTTGAGGCTTTTATTAAACATATTCAATTGATAGCTCGCCCCATTCTTATGAAGACGAAATTACCTATTTCTATTTAGGGACATGTTGCATTACATGCTGCATCTTTAATTCGTGTTTGACCAACTACATATCATATATATTCACTAGTCCAATTTTTTTTTAGTCAACAACCAAATCTTTCTCACTTATGAATTTTTGATTGTGTTGTATATGTTCCAATTTCACCACCACAACGAACTAAGATGGTTCCACAATGTCGACTTGGTATTTATGTTGAATTTGACTTTCCTTCAATAATTAAATACCTTGAACCTTTAATTGGTGATATATTTAAAATAAATTTTGTAGAGTATCATTTTGATGAGTCAATTTTTTCGCCATTAGGGGGAGACAATAAAAAGCCTGAAGAACAACGTGAACTCACTTGAAATGTTCTAGCGTTATCTTATTTTGATCCCCAAATAAATCAATGTGAACTAGAAGTTCAAAGGATCATTCATTTGTAAGGTATTGCGAATAATTTATCTAATGCATTCACCAACATAAATAAAAATAACAAAGTCACATGTGTCAGCTACAAATGCGCCAACAAAAATTAATGTCCTTGTAGGACAATTTGGTAGCACAGTTGCAAATAAGTCTAAGACACGTCTGAAGCGTTGTAGATAGGGGTGGCAATCGTGTCGTGTCGTGTCGTGTTCGGGTCGTGTCAAGTCGGGTTCGGGTTGAAAACACATCAACCCAAACACGACCTGCGAACTAAACGGGTTAGGTCATTTGGACACGAACACGACCTAACTTGAAACACGACTAACCCGACACGACTTGTGACCCGAGATTTACATAGGTCGTGTTCGGGTAAACACGACCCAACCTACCTAACACGACCCAACCGACACGACCTAACCAAAAAATAAAAAATTTAAACATTTTACAAATATTTCAAATACAATCTACATAAAACAAAAACATTAAAAACATCACAAATATCTCAAAATAAATACAAATCTCCATAATATTACAAATTTTTAAAAAGCTTTACTAATATCCCAAAGCAATATTACAAGCATTTTTCAAATCCTCTAAGAGGTGGGTCAATTCGGGTCAAAACAGGTCGGGTTCAAACAGGTCGGGTTGTGTCAACCCGATTAAATACACAAGTTAATTTGGGTTAATTCGAGTTAAGCGGGTTAAACCCGAACACGACCCATTAACACTTCGTGTTGGCGGGTCGTGTCATATACGGGTTGACATAAAAATTAGTCAACCCAAAACCCATTTATCCGTGTCGTGTTCGTGTCGGATTATCGTGTCGTGTCAAAAATTGTCACCCCTAGTTGTAGACCTGCCGATGCAAAAAATATTGTCCCTAAGAAAAGAAAAGGGCAAGAAAGAGTAAATAAAGAAGTTAATGCTCCCGAAGAGAGTAACAAATAAGAAGTTTGTGTCCTTGAAGAGAGTCATTCCATAAAACAATTACCTCATATAAAGGCTTAATCAACTCTTAAAAAATCTCAAATACCTCTAGAAGAGGCTCAAGTACCTGGGAATGATGAGAACTTTATGACTATGTGCATAATGGAAAAAGATGAGATTGAAAAAAAGTTATTGTGGATGACATATTTTCATTTGTTGTTGGTCGAAATAGAAATGATTGGCCAAAATAGACATAAACAATTCAAAAGAGTTAAGCTCATTAACAAAATGCAATGTATTTAGACCTATAGCCCAAACACCACGAGGTGTTGAACCTATTGGATATAAATGGGTGTTCATGAGAAAACGAAATGAGAAAAATAAAATTGTATAATATAAGACACGACTTGTGGCACAGAGTTTCTCACAGAGACCTGATATTGATTACGAGGAGACGTATTCTCCTGTAATGGATGCTATCACTTTCAGAGATTTGCTAGGTCTTGTAGTCTCTGAAAGGCTGGATATGCATTTAATAGATGATGTTACTGCGTATTTATATGGTTTATTAGACAATGAGATATACATGAAAATCCTTGAAGGATTCAAAATGCCAGAAACATATAATTCACAGTTTTGAAGGTTGTATTCTATTAAACTTCAACGATCGTTGTATAAATTAAAACAATTAGGACGGATGTGGCATAATCGTCTTAGTGAATATCTCTTGAAAAAGGAATATGTCAATGATTCGAAACTTCCATGTTTTTTTATTAAAATATCTAACAATGAATTTTCTATTATTGTTATATATGTTGATGATTTAAATCTAGCAGACACTCCAGAAGAACTCACAAAAGCTGTCAGCCATTTAAAAAGTGAGTTTGAGATGAAAGATCATGGACAAACAAAAATTTGTCTTGACTTACAGATTGAATATTTATCCAATGAATTTTTGTGTATCAATCAACATACACATAAAATATCTTGAAACAATTACATGAATAAATCACTTTCATTGAGTTCACTAATGATCGCCAGATCATTAGATATAAAGAAGGATCAATTTTTTCCTCAAGAAGATGGTGAAACACTTCTTTGTACAGAAGTATCATATCTCCATGCAATTGATACACTAATGTATTTAACAAATTGTGCGATGCCAAACATATCATTTTACAATTAACTTACTGGCAAGACACAACTCAACACCAACTCGAAGACATTGGAATGAGATCAAACATGTATTGTGATATTTTTTGTGGGATAGTGGATAGGGGGTTATTCTACACGAATGACCATAAGTCCACATTTAGTTGGATATGGAGATGTTGATTATCTTTCTGATCCACACAAGACTCGATCACAAACTGGATATGTGTTTACTTATGGTGCTACGACTATATCATAAACATTCGTTAAGCAAACAATGGTTACTACATGTTAGAATATGTGTGGCTCATGTTTGCTGTGTGCACAATGGCAAGGAGGCAGATGCCGGAGCGGGCGGAGCGGAGCGTAGCGAAGTGGAGCGAAGCGCAACGTAGCGGAGCAAAGTCGAGAATATATTTGGTTAAAATCCATGATCCAAAATATTCAAGAGCAAAGTGGACTATCTTCAATTAAATGCATCCCAATAATATTATACGAGGACAATACAACTTGTATCACACAACTTAAGGAAAAACATATCAAGGGTGACAGAACAAAACATATATCACCAAAATTCTTTTACATATATGAGCTGGAGAAGAATGGTAATATTAATGTTTAATAGATTCATTCGACTGAAAATCTGGCAGATCTGTTCACCAGAACACTCCCATCGACTACATTCTAGAAAGTAGTAAACTAAATCGGAATGCGGCATCTCAAAGATTTATCAAACTAAACAATTATCATTTTGAATGAATGCCTTCAAGAGAGGGAGGCCTGTACTCTTTTTTCTTCGTTAAGGTTGTTTCCACTGGGTTTTACTCAGTAAAGTTTTTAATGAGGCAGTGCTTAGGATACCAATAATTTTATCAAAATCAGATTTTTCACCGTAGTGTTATGTAAATAGTCATCCAATGGGGGTATTGTAAATACTATTAATATGGATGGCTATTATACACAAATAGTAGCAAATAATATTTGGACATGACCATAATATGCACAAATAATTACCATATTTTATGAGTATAGGAGTCCTCTATCTTTCTACCGACAATGCAAGAGGGCTACGTATTTTGCCTATAAATAAGCCTTATACTTTTGAATGAAAAATTCACCGAATAAAATATATATTTCCATTCCGCTCTCCCTTTCAGTATTATTTTTCTATCTCTTAATTTGTTTGAGTTAGTTATTTGCATCTACATAAATTTACTTGTTTTACAATATTTTAAAACATATGTAGGCAAGACACCAACAATTTTTAGATTGTCTTGGTTATGGTAGGGAATCTTAATGAAATGGACACATAAATTAGGAGGGAGTATAGTAAAATTTCAGAAGATGCAGGGGTCTCATCGAAGATAGAGTATTCTATAGGGGTGTGGATGAAGTTCACACAAAGACCTAATTGCTCCTCTCAGTCCTAATTACTACCGCCCTCTTCCCCACTCTCAGAAACCAGGGCATTCCATCCCTGCTGGCCATACAACTCCCTTATTTTCACCCGACTCGTTAAAATTTTGTGTGTGAACTCAGACGAGTAGACCTGCCAAGGATAAGAGAACCAGTCTTCTTACAACTTCTCAATCTTGAAACTTGGGTGGTAGCCGAATCAAAATCTGAGGTAACTGTCTATGAAATTTCCCTTTTGTTTTTTTGTTTCAGATTGGTGTAGTTAGACGTCAATTATTTTTGCTTGTGGTTTACTTTTTGCATAATATTGGATTATTTTTTGGACTCGGTTTTGTTTAGTTTGGCCGTTTTGGTGATGTGGGTTCTCTCTATTTTTCTTTTTTCTGCAATGGTTTATTTACTTTTAATAATTGGTGAAGCGGGTTTTGTTTATTCATGATTTCTTTGCAGTGGGTTTTGTTTATTTGACGAGTTTGAATAAAATGAACAAAACGGAACCAAAATTTCTTAATTGTATTAGAGATAAGCATGTGACTGGCTTTGATTATAATTGGGTTTTTTGGTTTATGAGTTTTCCTATTTCTACTACTTGTTTTGGTTTATAAAAACGCGCTTGGTGGCTACCGCTGAACAAACACATTGGTTTTTGAGTTCTTTCCTATTTATCTTTTTAATTTTGATGAGTTGTTTTTGTTTCTCCAAAGTGAACCAATAGGACAATGAGACTTTGATGTTAATATATTTGCCATTGTTTTTTTTTTTTGCTGCGTGATAGAGGGCTTTATATAGAAAAACTAGTTTAAGCTTATGCTACCTTTGGGTGTTGAGGATTTAGGAAATATAAGGAATTTTACTTATTGCGTGTTATATTTTCCAGGTAGGAAATTTTTGGAATTTGACATTTTGCCTATTAGATTTTCATTATTTTTTTGGAATACAATCCAAGTATAAATTCCATTCACCGCGCTTAATTAGTTTACCCATCAATGAAGAGTTGATTGAATGGCTTCAAAAGGTTTAGCTATGGCATATATTTGGAATTGCCTGATACAAAATTTATTTGGTGGTTAGCTTATATATTCATATTCACTCCTTGGTTTACTCAATCTTTCCTTATTGGAATTGCTTATGTTACTTTAATTTATGTTGTTGATTGCTTTTTTCTCATATATGGCAATCCAATCATATCTTGGTTTTTCTATCATGTGGTTTTCTTTGCCGAATGTATTGATATAAATTTTCTTTTGGTTTGTGATGGAATGAACTTTCAAATTTCAAAATTCAAATGGAGTGGTAGATTCCATGTACCAGAGCCAGACTTCTCTATCACAGGTTGTTTACAATGATTGTTCTCGACCAGGTGGATGGATGGGTTTGGGTTGGATGGGAAAGGATTTTTTAGATATCCAATCCACTCCTACACCGCAATCCAAACACGCCCTCACCTGGTCAAACTGTGATGGGTGGGGTTGGATTTCTGGCTCAGTTGGTAAGCCAGCCAAGAGTGAGAAGGATTTGTAGTTAATTAATGAGTTTTTTCCCAAAAAAAAGAAAGAAAGATATTTGATATTTTTAAACCTCCAAATGGAACCCCTAGTTATGAGAAGCTTATCTTAGTACTGTAGTGGACAAATTTGATTTGCATGTATGCAGAGTTGCATAATATACTTCGTCTGCCAATACAGGTGGTACCTTCCAGAGTCCCACACGCCTTGCTCTCCATTGGCTTGGCTCTGCGCTGCTCTTCATTTATGCAAAA
>CM042192.1:350389-386358 GCA_023539305.1 Ilex asprella
GGTGTGTTGAAATTCCGAAACGTTTCGGACGTTTCGACACGATATTTTGATCCTTGATCACATGATAGTTATGATTGCATTAATAAGTTGCTAGGGCTCTGTTTCATCAGGTTTGGCTTGGTCAGTGAGTCTGAGGAGAGAGTCTGAAAGGGTACATTTTGAAGACACATAAACCCCCATGCCTTGGAGATAGGCAGGAACATCTCTTTCTGCCAGAATCCTTTTGTGAGAGATGCTTGATAGGAAGGGGCAAATATAGTGTTTAAAAAGGATATAAAGTTGTGGAAAATTCAAGGTCTGAGTGTCTCTCTGCGTCTGTACGGACAGTTGGACGCATTCATACACCTTTCTCTCCATATGCACGGTACTATAGGTGGAGAACAAACAAACCCCATTACTTCAACGTCACCTCACTACACAATTACCCCTTGTTGTCTCCGTTCACTACCAGGCAACCTTATTGACAACATCATTAACACAACTTGGTTTAGGAACCATTCATACGTAATTTTTATCGAGGAGAATGTCTAGGCATTTCTGCCTGATTCATTTGGTATATCCATATTCTATACTATTGAGAGGAGGGGTTTGGTGTCCACTCCTAAATTGTCCACAATATCCTTCATTTCTTTCCAAATAATCCATAACTCACTCTTTAACTCCATTCAATCGCCTCTATTCATAAAATGTCAATATTACCCTTTATTTCTTCCAAATAACTACCCAACACCATTTTTAATCTTATTCAACTGTCTATTTATTTTTTCACTTGGTTGTGCAGGACGTCTAGTTTATTATTTATTGCTTGCATTATACAGTTGTGGTCCTTATTATCATTAGAACTCTTATTGAAGTAACATTTATGTCTGACTGAAAGTTGTCAAAATCATTATGGTTAAGAGAAGCTATTCTTGAATATCTTATTGAATTGCCGATTCAATGCTTGCAGAAGATAGTGTGATGGCTAATGCAGAAAAAGGGGAGCCTGTGGAAGTCAAGAAAACCGATACAATGGAAGAAGGTAGGTAGTACCCCTGACAATGTGCACAAGAAGTAATTGTCGTTGAACTTTTTCACAAAGGAATTTTTGGCTTGCTCATGTCTCTGTTTTTGTCATGATGGAGTTGACATAGAGCTAATACCGTATGCAGTTATAAGGCTGTTTCCATTTTTTTCAGCTCAACCTTTTTGTTTCTTGTAAGCACTTTTTAGTTGTCCTTGAGACTTGAATGTATGTTCCTTGACACTAACATGTTTGTTTTGTGAATATCTAACCAATGCCATCACCAGAAGGCCCCAATTTTTTTGCGGTATATATGCTCGTTGAGATACTGCATAGAAAATTTTGTCAGATTATAAACAGTATCATGCGCAGGGTGTTTTTTCTTTGTTCATTTCAGGTTTGAAGGACGAGGCACATGCAAATTATAAGGCGGTGGATGTGGAACCAAAAAAGGTCATTGAAGGTCTGTTGTTTCCTTATGTGTCAGTGCTCCTTTCTTGTTCTTTTTTATAGGGGGGAGGGTTAGGGCTTTTTTGGAGTATGTATATCAGCATGAAGTTGAGAGCCAATTTTTTGGTATTGCAAATGAGATTTATGAGCAGGTTCCATTTACTGTACAGTAATAATATCTTGCACTTATATCATACAGAAGATGCTGAACAAGAGGTGGAAGATAACAAGAAGCGACACTTAAATGTTGTATTCATTGGTCATGTGGGTATGTTGATCTTCCCTAAAGTTATGATCGTATTGCTATTTTAATGTGATGTTGATTATCCGAGAAATATTGACTATTTTGACATGTCATTGATTATTTGCATTTTTTTGTTGGTTTTTGCTACGACTTGGACTTTCTTGGCTTATGCCCTGTTGTTATGTGTGTGCATGTGTGTATATGTCTTGTATATGATCTTGCTCTCTTCACGTGGTTTCAATGCTCCTATTATTTTGAGTTCAGAGCCTTGTGATCGTTTTTTTTTCATTTTTTGTGGGAGTTAATATAGATTGAGCCTAGCTTAGTTTTTTATTAGAAAATGTGCAAACATTGTTCAGAATTGGACTATCTATGGTTTAGAGTGAGAGAATACTTTGGAAAAATGTTGGTTTCCAATATCTGTCAACAAAAATCATGATTCACAGGCTGCAGGGTGACACACTAGTTTGTAGCATATGATACAGCGTGCAGTGGCCCCATGGGAGCCTATTTGAAGAATTGCTCATGACAGGACCAGGATCCTCTGTTCTGGTTACTTAATGGCTGTTACATTCCTGAAATTTGGAGTTATTAACACTTTTTATCGGATCAGTTTTCTCCTGTATTTGGAGGCTATGAGTTGAAATTGATAGGAAAAACTGGTTTCCATTCTTTCTGGAACTCTGGTTTGAAATGTTTAGCATTTCATAATTTTTGTCGAACATTTCTTTTACAAATCTGGAATCACAATAATGAAAAGTAGTTTGCATTTATAACTAATTCTTCGGGACTTGGTCAACCATTTAGATGCAGCAAATATTGAAATCCTGTGGCAGTGGAGTTCCATACTGTATCATGTTATACTAGTAACAAGGAGGCTTGCTCCTGACATGCGAAAAGTGGATGTAAATGCCACTTTGTATCAAAGTCATCTCATGTAACTTCTTTGTTGCTGTGTTCCAAAGTTTATGTCACAACAATCTATATGGAAAGACAGTTGTGTTGATGCGTTCAAGCGAGAAAGTTCTTTTGTCATTCTCCAACCGCGGATGAGTTTGAGGCCTCCAACGCCTTGCCCTTTTTGATGACATTTTTGATGCTCCATCTGTCTAAGGGACAATGGTGGTGGCTTTTGTTTGGTAGTATTTGCATTATCTCTATGCATAATTTTCAGTATCTTACGACACCCCAACGATACATATCTACGTTATCGTTTTTCACCATATTTCACGGTATGCGTTACGTATCTCATGATACGTCTTGATACAATGGAAAAAAGATACCTAGAAGGTCAGGTTTTTAATTTTTCCACCACATGTCACACCACCTTTTTTACACTAAACAATGGAACGACGTCGTTTCCTATATGCTTTTTTTTTGGGTTTGATCTCAAACAAACAAAACTTTTGATCATCTTCTTTTCCCGCAACCTCTTTTACTTCTTTCGAATCCTATTCTTTTTTCTTCTCCTTCAAATCTGCAAAAATCTCGCAACGTTTCAATCTCTTTCGTGAAAACAAACAATTGTCTCTTTTTCGGTTTCTGTTGTTAGAACTTGAAATGATAAGCGAATTGAAATGATCTTTATGTTACTTCTAATACTACATATTTACATATTTTTAGGTATTGGTGTGTGCATAATACATATATAAATTGAGCGTATCTTACGATACACTATACGTTACAATACACGATATATTATTTTTTGAAAAACGATCCGTGTTCATATACTCACTTTGACAACCTTGTTTCTATGTACTACTGTTCTTCCCAGGAGAAATGACTCTCTCCTGAAGCAACTTGCTCCTTTATGGTTGGCTCAAGCTAGAACAGATAAGAAAAAAATTAGATCTAGCCAGCTGGTTGTTTTGGGAAGCTAAACTGCAGACTTTGGCTCTAAATCTTGTGGTTTTTAAACGCTCAAATTGATTGCATTTCCATCTTTGACAAAATCTGAACTTAAACTTTGAAAACTTGTCTGAGGACTACCCCTCCAAAAGAAAAACAAGGGAACAGGGTCAGAACCAACCCGCATATGGGCAATCTTTCTGAGGTGATTATTTTCCGTGACTTGCCCGGCACAAATTAATCCCATGAAATATGACTACTTTTACAATTGTGCTTCATTTTCTTGCCACCTGATGCGTGTTTTTTTGGCTCTGTTCCAAAAACATTCTTTCTCTTTCTCTCTTCACGTTATCCTGTAATCAGTAGTGATACTTGGATTTTTATAGTTCTGATGTGCAACCTGCATTTCAAGTGAATGTTTAATGAAAATGTGAACAATGAAAAGTTGAGGCTTTGTAACGTACTGTTTAACACAGATTCAATCTGCTTTTGTTGGTTTTACTTGTGTGATTCTTTCTTGTGGGTTGCAGATGCTGGCAAGTCAACAACAGGAGGGCAAATACTATTTCTCAGTGGTCAGGTTGACGATCGCACAATTCAAAAGTACGAGAAAGAAGCAAAGGATAAGAATAGAGAGAGCTGGTGAGACCTCATTTTGCTTCTTTCTCTGAAATGGCATGAACTTGTGCTCTATTTTTGTGTTTCTTGTATGGAAGAACAGGCGAAATTCAAAAATGTTTCTCAGTTGCCCTTTTATTTAGGAGTGCTTAGTGTATCTTTTCACTTGGTCAATATCTCGAAACCATGTCCAGTCATTGCTTTGCGTTGGGAGAATGGTAGAAGTTAATATCATTGTTTATTGCACAAATGTTTTCTTGGTGTAATCTTAATCAATTGTGCCTTTTATTTTGCTATCCTCTGCAGTAACGTTAGGTCACTCGTATAGGAATAATGCAACTCGAAAAAAAGAAAAAAGAAAAAGCAAATTGGTTTAGTCATAAAGTGATCTTATTTTTGTTCAGTGATGTGATCCTTTATGAAACTTTGTTCTATGACCATGAAATGTGCAAGCTGAGAGTCAGCTTTAGGGTACCTAGAATAGTGAAAAACTTTTGGATTTAGTTGATATCTCAAATTTAGTGTTTTTTTCATTCTATTCATTCAGAACTTGTGCTACCACTTAGGAATGCATAGCAAATTAGTGTATGCCCTTCCCCTGTCAAACTTTTGCCGCTTCAACCTATTTTGGAGGTCCTTGATTTCACCGACTTAGATGCAATGCCAAACCTAGTTAAACATCTCATACTTTAGAGAATGGAATTCCTGCATTGTTCCTATTTAGCATAGTTTCTGTGCACTTGGGGGATTAAAAATAAAAGAACATTTGTGTTTCAACTATATAATTATTTCTCTATCTTGCTGAGTTTGATAGGTGTCAAAGTTGTCACTTGTATATGTTACTTTTGTTTGTTCAGTTTCCTTTCTACTTTGGTATAGTCCTAACTACTTGTACTTTTATTTCTTTTCTCCATTAGATTTTTTTTTATCAGCCTATTTAATAAGGGGGTGATTTGATCGAATTTTATTATGAAGGGAATTTAGGTTTAGTGTAAGAATTTACCTTGATGTAATGGAATTTTATTGATTATTCTTTGTGGAGAATTTAGGTGATGTTTAATCTATTCCTTGCGAGGACGAGGTAAATCCCTTTCATCCCTTCTTCGCTCGTCTTATCATTCTATTTTATGATTTCTCCTCCTTTCCGTCTTGCATCAATTGGTGTCAGAGCCGGAGTGTCACAGTGGACCCATTGTCGCCACTAACCTCCAGATCCCTACCGCTGTTGGATGTTTCACACTTGTTGCTGCTGAAAGTAAGTTAGGGTTTTGATGTTGAAGTAGATTTAGATGGAAGAAGAAGACTCTGTTGCTGGGTTTTAAAGTTGAATTCAACTCGACACGATTTTTAACTTATCCTAGGCCCAATCCATTACCACAATTCTAATCTTGCCCATTCAAGCCAGACAATTTTAGAGAAACCAAGAGAAAAAGCCCAATTGGTCCATCCACATGCAAATTTTCTGAAATTGCATATTCACCCCTAACCTTTCAAATTTTCACCAAAGCGTTAGAATTTTTTCTAACATTACCTAATTCCCTAAAAGTGTTTCAAAGTTACCTTAACGGCCCAATGTTTTGGAAAGGGTTAATTGTAAAAGGGTACACAAAATTAGACTTAATTGTCAAAAAGTACGCAGTTCTTAATGTTAGGTTATTAAGTCCTTATTTTTAGAATTTAATTGTGTCCAAGTATACAATTTGACTTTTTGTGATTTTCTTTTGACACATTTGCCTTCATATATATATATATATATATATATATATAGGAGTTCTAATAAACCAAAAACCTAAAATTTAAGAAAATCAAAATCCATAATAAATCTTCTTCATTTTTTTAGGGATATGTTTCAAAATTTTTGGAAACTTTTGAAATTTAACAGGTAAAATTAAGGAATTTTAATTATCTTAGAAAGTAATAAAATCAAAGAATTTTGATTTTACATTAGATTTAATTTGGTGTTGTATATATGCGTTAATATATATATACACGAAGTTGCACTGTGAAACAATGTTATCAGAACCGAACCGGTCATCGAATCGATGAGGGGACCAGGTCAATGGTTCACTGGTTCAACCATTGAGTCAATTGGTTGGACCGCTAAATGAAAAAATAAAAATATATAAATATAATAATTTAGCTATAATTCATATAATTTACCATAAATTAATAATACAGATAGATGGCTACATGATATGTTTGCTTTAAAATTGATGAATAAATGTTTGATTAGCTGGCATACACTTTTTTATCAGCTGGCATACTCTAAGAGAGAGGGAGCGAGAGAGAGATGGTGTTATGGTCTTCTGAAAGAGTTGCTGGTTCAAAATCTACATATGAAATTTATCAGTTGCTTCGTGGAAATGGACACCCAACCATTTGGGCTGTTTCTTCGTTGTAATGGACTTTGTACTGGATTGTTTTATGCTGTATGATTTGATTCTGGGTTTTATATTTGCTAAAGCTTCGTCATTATAATAGTATCAATGTGTGATTTGAGGGAAATTTATATTAGAATTCTAGCTTTATAATGGTATATGATTTGTTTTTGTGAGAGAGAGGCTTGAAGCCTACTGTGTTGAAGGCTTACTGTGTTGAAAGCTTGAAGCCCACTGTTTTGCTCTTGTTGGTCGTCGAATTGGCTACCGGAGCTTGTCGCCTGGTCGCCCCAGGAGTGAAAGGAATTGAAGACAGTAAGTCTACTGGTTGTCTGGAATTGAAGATTTAGGGAAAATTGCCAAAAAATGAGGAATTTTTTTTTAATATTATTTGAAATCCAAACCGACTGGTTTTAAAAAATCGTCCGGTTTATCGGTTTGATAAAAAACCTGGCCGGTTTAGCGGTTTTCTTCCGATTCGACTGCTTATACGGTTCAACTCCAGAACCGGACCGACTTAGGTCTCGATTCACGGTTGGACCGGTCCGGTTTTGATAACACTGATATGAAGTCTAGTTTTTATTATTTCTACACTGTTTTGGTACGGTGTATTGATATACTTTAAAAGGTTTATAAAATTAAAGTGTATCAATATACTGTATCAAAACAGTTTAGGAATAATAGAAACTAGGTTTCGTAGTGTGACTTTGTAGTATTTTACATATATATATTGACACATATATACGTCATGAAATTAAATCTAAAATCAATTAAGATAATTAAAATTCCTTAATTAGTTGTCAAATTTAAAAAGTTTCCAAAAACTTTGAAACATATCCCTAAAAAAATGAAAGGATTTATTATGTGTTTTTATTTTTCTAAATTTTAGGTTTTTGTTTTATTATTACTCCTATATATATATTTACATATATAAATATGAATTTTTTTCCAAAATTTATTTTAGGAAACTTATTTACAATAAAAGGGTATTCAAGTCTTTCTATATCTTAAGTGGATTTTTTTACAAAATATTTTTTCCTGTGTACTTTTGGACAATTAAGTCCAATTTTGTGTACCGGCTTCCGAAGGTTCCTTTTTGAAATTATGGCATTGACCTCTTTCTTCCATACAAATTTTCGAGCCCCTCCTTCCAAATGATAATGACAACCAAAAGTTATTGGTTAGACTTAAGGTCATAGCAAAAGCACAAAATGATAGGGTAAAGCATCAAACTTGCACGTGTAGCCTAGCTTCACTCAAAGCATCATTGGATTCAAGAAATGAAATAGCACTGGCTAGTATTGATGATACGAAGGATTATATTAGTTTTGTTTCTTCAACTACCAATTAACATGTGGTTGAAGAAGTTCCTACACACAAGCTCCAACACTAGCTCTATTCCAACTAAATGATTAGGCAAAATTGTTAATATCCAATTCAATGAGCCTAAAGTTCTCATCCTTGTCCTATATCAATTGTTACTGATAATGCAATCCCTAAGGGTTTCTCCAATGCAGCACCCATTATTAGGATCCTATCTAAGTTAAACATTCATTTTGCATATCTGTTCTTTTGGAGTATTTTTGCTATCAATTTTTTTTTTGTCAACCGGGGAGCATTGACGATGATTGAAAAAGGAGCAAGATAATCATGGGGAGTGAAGTTTAGGATTAGGATTTTATTTCAGTATTATTATATTGTATGGGATTTATTTGTTTTGTTTCTATCATTCTATAGACTATTTAATAACAAAGTCTTTGGAATTGGGATTTTGTTCAAGTTTTATTGGGTGGATAGTTTAGGTTTTCTTGAGAGACTTAGCCTATAAATGATCGCGCAAAGGGACGACATAATGGAAATAAATTGATTATTCTATGTGGATAGTTTGTATGTTTCTTAACCATTACTTTATGCAGATGAGGTAAAAACCTTCTTCTTTTTTTCTACTTCTAGTATCTTATTTCTTCACCTTCTCATTTTGCATCGTGGTTTTACAATTATGAAATGGTGAACTAAGGAAATGTTTAAAAGATATAGGGGTGCAACTCAGGGTTAGAGAATCAATTTATGCCTAACCCAAGTTATAAAATTTTCAACCCTAATCCAATCTGAACCCGACTTTCATCTCGAGGTACTCAACCCGAGTATTGGACCTTGATCGGAGTATTGTCCAAATTAATTTTGGGCTCCATTCGGGTTGGTGCGGGTTAACTAATTCGGGGCTTGTAATTTGGGGTCAATTCTGGGCTCAATTTTTGGCATTAAGCAACAGCTTAACCAACCTAAATTCAAAATAAATTTAATAAAAACTTAAAATATACTTAAATTTTGTGTGTGTATATATATATTTTAATTTCGGGTTGTGCCCAATTTTAGTAATTTGGGTTGGGTTCAAACTCATGAACTTGAAGTGTTAACCCGAGTATGACTTGAATTTAACTGAGGTTGATGTTTTTCAACCCAAGTTGTTAAAACTTCAAACCAAGCCCTATTTTTTTCGGGTTGGGTTCAGGTTAGCCCACCCAAGTTGTACCCCGATTTTAATTTCGCATTGGACTGCCATTGTTTTCTTATTCACTATTAGTAGGCAGAGAAATTGTTTACAAACTTACTACCACCTTATGTTGTGAAGGAAGCTACCAGCTTTTGTTTATTAGGAAAAAACAGTATACAAATCACTGCAAATGTTTCAGAATCCACGACTGCTAACAGCTGTGGCTTATTCCTCTATCTCAGCTTCACATTGCCTGTTTGCTGAAGTCATCTGCCAATTTCAGCCACGGGGAATGTGTGGAAATATGCGAAAAGAGCTGAGGCGAACATGTTTTATTTAACGAAGTTCTTTTGTGATTAAGTCTTCTTGTGTGCTTTAAATTTAAATTGCTGCTTGTAGGTGCAACCTGGCATATATGGTGCCAAACCTGGATTGAGAGTCTAAATCAAATTCAGATACATATGTTACATATGTGGTTGCTTCTTTAATAAATCGACGTGTAGTTGATCTTCATGGTTTCAAGTCTAATGTTTTATGCGTTTGATTAAGCAACCATGGGCCGGGGCAAAGCTAAATCTTTTGCTTCATTTAGTTACACTTCCTAACCACTGTAATTTCTTGTGTGTTAGGTATATGGCATACATTATGGACACCAATGAAGAGGAGAGGGTTAAAGTATGCATCTAGTTTTCTGTCTTCAAAATTGGTGCAAACCTTCTCATTACGACAATATTAGTTCATTTTGTGATTGTTTGGTTAATTTGTAATGTGTATTGCTAATTGTAGGGAAAAACCGTTGAAGTAGGAAGAGCACATTTCGAAACAGAAACAACAAGATTTACTATTTTGGATGCACCGGTAACCTGCTCGTTGCCATAAATCTTTTTCTTTTTCCTGGCGTATGTTGGGTGTTGCTTGTACATTTTCTCCAAACACTGAAAATCTGTTATAAGTTTTGCACGTCAATGATCAGATTCCCCCCCCCCCCTTCTTTCCCGTCTCTAGTGCATCTTCCTTACTTGTCTGCCATTACTTTTGAATTATGATTTTTAAGTACACCATTATTAGAAACAATGCCTTGAATGGGCAGTATTGGTGAAAAACAGATGGGGTGGTAACCAAGGTGGCAATGTACATCTAAGCCTTTGTGAAGAGTAGAATCTTAATTTCCTAGTTGGACAACTGTGGTGTACTCGAATAATTTGGGAACCAGTGGAAAATACAAATGCTGTTTTGGCTGTTTTGGTATATCAAAACACTTTTCTGGGACTTTGAAATTTTGTCTCTTTACTTTTTTGTGCCTTGGCAACAGATGCAAGGTTAAAGTCATTAGTTCTGAGATTTACCTGTGCAAATACTTAAGTACACTTTGCTGCAGCCTAAGGCCACTGAAATTTTTGTCCTTTCGATTCGCCCATCTCTATCCTTCCAAGCTTTTGAGACTCCTCTATGTTTTGTTCCTTGTGGTGCCCCGGTTATTTAATAGTATGATGCCGCTAAAAGAAATTTGGCTAGGGAATAAACTTGATTGTTGTTGTAATTGGTCGGCTTAGTGGTGAAAGGATGATGAGGAGAAAATAGATGAGAATGTGAGGATGTATCTCTATTACCCTTCATTTCTTTCTGAATAATCACCCATACTCATTCTGTTATGAATATGTTCACATGGGTAACTGTGTGAAACACCATCTAGTTTTAAATAAATCCTAGCCAGCAAACTCTGAGAGAAGTCAGCTTTGGGAGAAGTAAAACATGGTTAGGAGCTTTCTAATCCTATAAGACTCCTCCAAAATCGCCTGAAGCAATATAGAAGCCCATAAAAGGGAACTCCTTCATGCATTCTGATTTTTGCTTAAAACCGCTTACATGTCAAAATGCTGAACAAATTCTGGTTGGATTTCTCAATCTTACATTATAGAGACATTTTGATGATTGATAATTATTGAACCAATCCAAGTAGATCTTGCCCTTAAATGGGCTAAGATTTTGTTCCAGGTCAAGTTTTGATTTGCATCAGATGTGAATTGAAAGTAGGACTTTTTATGTGAGGCTTCCTATTCTCACATAAATCTTAGCCTTTATGTGAGACTTTTTGTCTTTGCCCCTAGGAATGCTATGCCATTCTGGATTTTCAAGACACACTAGTAATGGGAACTTGTGGTGCTACACTGGCCAACACAATCTCTGGGAAGTGGGAACCTCGAAGGGTATCAAAATTATCTACTAATCCTTTGCCTGGTCATAGTGTCATTCAAATTTCAAATGGTGAAATAGAACCAACACCTCCATTCAGTATTCACATCTCGATCTCAACAAAATGTTGCCAAATAATGTTTTATATAATTAGGATTTTCAAAACAATCCAATATCACATCTAGGTCTTGAGTTTACAACATTTAAAAAATAAAATTCTCATCAAGGGTTTACAACCATCAACTGATGGAAACATGATGCTCAAATGAAAAATCCACTTAAAATCATGATAGGATTTTCAAGAAATCATTGTTAAAAGTGCTAAATCTTCAAACTGTGGCAATAACATAACCCTGAGGAAAACTCATTTCAAAAGTGAACCAGGGTTTCAAGAAAATTTCATATAAACTCTATATTTTGTAATCCTTCACAAAAACCAGGAGAGATTAATACCCTCTCATTTGAATTGAAAATCCCTTGTTTATCACAATGGATTTAAGAAGCATGGACATAGACATGAGACATGACATGGCACTAACACACTATTGACATGGAATTTTGCAGAAAACTTGGACACAGGCACGTTGGGGACATGTTACAAATGATATATTCACTTATATACATATAATATAATTTTCATCAAATTTATAGTTAAAAACTTCATAAGTTCTGACAGATCCACCAGAATTCCAACAACTAACATCACGAAATCATAAAAAATATGAGGTATCAAACATGACTATAAACCCATCGTAAATATCTGTGATTCAGCCTTCAGTAAGTTATGCAGTCTCAATTTCAACATCCCCCAGGTTGTAACATTAATTTTCATTTAATTACAAAAATCACATCACCAATTGTTTAACCTAATTTTTATCCAATTATTGTCACGTAAAAACTGTATTCTATTTGTATTTCATTTTGTAGACGTGTTCGAAATTATTTCTTTATCTATTTTCCGTGTTTGTGTAGTGATTATAACTCTTCATATTTTAACGTTGACTTCAATCTATTAAAAATTATTACAATAACTTCCTTGTTTATATAGGCACTTGATATGCTCTAAAAGAATTCAAAACAAATCCTAAAATGCGTCTTCTGGGTTTCTCCTACCTGTTGGTCGCATGTCTTCAGTGTTTTCAAAAAGAATAAATAATAAAAAAACCAGAAACTGATTTTAGCGTGTCTGACACTAGCACTCTAATAAAAATAAGGTCTCTGGCACTCTGTGTCTTAGCAAGAAATCACATATAATCATGAATACTGGCATAAAACATAGAATGTACAGGAGAGGGAAAAGAAGCTTACCTCAAATCCAAGAAATTCAAACCACACCCTTGAAATTTTCAAGAAATCCAAGTTCTTCCAGCCTTTCTCCATTTTTTCCCTCAGTAAATTTCATTTCCTGCTCTCTCTAGAGATAATTTTTGGGTTGAAAATTAGAAGAATTGCAAAAATTGGGGTTTGAGGGTGTTTATAGGGTAAAAAATGAGTTCAAAATGATGTAGTTCGAATACTTACTCAAGCGACCTTTGTGCTTCACTGTAACGTGAAGCCAGTCTACATTCTGGAATCTATATATTTTTTGCATTCTTATGTTTTCGTGTTATTCGCCAACATATGTCCATTAAGTAATTGGTTTGGTAATAAATTGAGGTTTGATGAGACACCATTTCCTCCATTGTTTGTATTGTGTCTTAAGGGCCACAAAAGTTATGTCCCGAATATGATCAGTGGGGCATCTCAAGCTGATATAGGTGTACTGGTAAGTACCACTATGTACTTTTAAATCCTGCATGGAACGTGAATGAATTTCACATTTGGTTCTAAAAGTCCCTTTCCTCGGTTATTCAGGTAATATCTGCCCGAAAAGGGGAATTTGAAACTGGATATGAGAGAGGTGGACAGACACGTGAACATGTCCAACTTGCAAAGACTTTGGGTGTTTCTAAGCTGCTTGTTGTTGTAAATAAAATGGATGATCATACTGTGAACTGGTCAAAACAGAGGTGATTTACCATATTTGTTTTCTGTGCATGTGTGGTTTCATGAGTTGCCTTTTGCTTGAGCTGTTGTCTTTTTCCAGGTATGATGAAATTGAGTCAAAAATGATACCATTCTTGAAGTCTTCAGGTTACAATGTCAAGAAAGGTAAATGAGGGTCTTCTTCCTGACCCTTATGTTTTAATAAACGCAAGGTATCTGCCTTGACCTTGATAATTTTGGCTTTTGACGCTTATGTTCCTTACTTTAACTGGAAACTACATATCTTCATGACAAATAGTGTGTTAAAACTTATAATGGATGAGATGAAGAAATAGATTGAAGGAGTCTCATGAGACCCGATGGATTTATTTAGGTGCTATGCCATTGGATTGTTTTCCCTTTGTTTTTCCTTTTTTGATCTTTATTTTGGAAATTAGTAGGGGTAAACATATTTTTCCTTGGGACATGGGTGATTATTTTTTTTGGCCGTAGCTAGTTGGAATGGTATAGGTGCATTTGATTGGTGAAACTGGTTTTACGTGGAGGAGCTTACAAATTCTAATGATTAAAGCCTTTCACAGTTCTAATGACCTGAGGTGTCATATGCTGTGGGTATTACTCATATTGTAATATATCAACTCTGATCCTGATGCCTCGTAAAATAAGAAATCAGCTCAGCTGTTTCTCTACTACTCCCCTTTACAACTTACCTTTTAGTCGATCCCTCATAAAACTACTTAACAGTTGTGCATTTCCATCTGTTTTTCTGTCTGTGGACTGCAAGGGCAACTTATTTCTGAGTGGTTGCTTTTCGATCTCATTTATTCTTTATTGATGGTGCAGATGTTCAGTTTCTTCCAATATCGGGGCTTGTTGGTTCAAATATGAATAGCAGAGTGGACAAAAGTTTGTGTTCGTGGTGGAATGGTCCATGTCTTTTTGAAGCTCTAGATGCCATAGAAGTTCTGCAACGTGATCCTAAAGGTCCATTTAGGTAAAATGGAACCTTCATCTTTCTAGCTTATATTAACTTTGCACACCTTTCAGTTGAATTGCTTGACAACCTTTTCCGTGTTTGGTCAACCTATGAAGGTACTGTGTTTTTTATCTCAGCAAGTTCAAGTACTGGTGTGTGATATGTTTTCATT
This sequence comes from Ilex asprella, assembly GCA_023539305.1. Classification (NCBI taxonomy): domain Eukaryota; kingdom Viridiplantae; phylum Streptophyta; class Magnoliopsida; order Aquifoliales; family Aquifoliaceae; genus Ilex; species Ilex asprella. The sequence continues at coordinate 364,752 of CM042192.1, forward strand.
ATTTTCATTTGTTTGGTAACTTGATGGTGGTTGCATGATACAATCATTAATGGTGGACTGGGAATCCTATCATCTTTTAGTTAAAATTTTTCCAGGTGCTGTCTAATTTTTATTTGCTATTGCTTTTAGTACATAAACAAAGAGTAATTACTCTGAAGAAGATAATTGGCCATTTATTTGGACTCCATCAAAAATTGATTTTTGTAAGGTCAATATATTACAGATTTGTCTATATAAAAGTCGAAAAGTGCATTTTGGCATTGAAGATTCTCTGTTGCTAATGTTTTTTTTCTATCATCTTAAAATTTTAAATGCTTTAGAAATTAAATTCTCTTTATTCCATGATGTTTGGCTAGAAAAAAAAACATGATTGAAGAGGGGCGAAGGGACAAAGGGTTTGGTTGGTTGCTGACAATGTGTATGGACTAGTGGGTGAATTTTTTGGGGGAGCTAGAGGTGGTGAAGCAACAATAGGGGGGAATGGGAATATTGGGTCAGCCTTGATGTTGCATAATAAGGAGATCGAGGAAATTTTGGACAGAGGAGTGAGAACTTGTTCTTTGGGCAATTTCAATATTACCAAGTATTTGGGGTATTTGATGGTTGATTCATATATGCAATTATCTTATGAGGTTCATAAAAGAGTTAAATTTTGAAGAGAATTGAAGGGTTAGATAAATTGGAAGAAAATGGTGGGTGAGATGAAAGTTTGAGAAAAATAAGATAGGACCGTCCATATACCTTCGTTTGTGATGCGGTTGTTGAAAGAGTAGGAAATAGAAAGGATAGTTCGAAGAAGACTTTTTATCAAATGGAGGAAGGTTAATGATAGTGCAGTTGCCCCTTGGTATTGACTAGTATTCCCGTTCACATATCTCTTTTTAGATGCAATGTAAGGTGGCTAAGAGGATTGAAAAAGATGATGAGACACTTCTTGTGGGATGACAATGAAGGCAAAAAAGATCATGTGATTGAGTGGAAGTTGGTTTCTAGATCATAGATAAAACATGGCCTATCGGCGTGAAATTTTTTAGCTAGAAATGTGATCTTAGCTGGGAAATGGTTATGATGCTTTCCTATGGAGTGAAACCCATTGTGATATTTGGCTATCAAATGTAAGTACGGATTACAAGTTAGTGTTGGGATGCTAATGTGGTTTAATGGGGAAATTTTTGAAGCCCATGAAAGTTTATTCCTTAGGGTTTACCTGAATTGTCTCATATTATCAAACTTGCGGGTAATGGGGTTAGAATTCGTTTCTAGGAGGATACTGAGAATGAAAAAACATCATTTTTGTGCTTGTTTCCTAGCCTTTATCATCATTCTGGTGTTCATGTTTCTGCTTTGAATTCATGATTGACTTTTGCTCGTCTACCACTTGGGATTTTAGGTTCCATGGAAAACCTGAATGACAGAGGAACTTTAAAATTTGTAACATTGGTCAGGTATAAAAGGTGGGGCATGTATTCATCTGTAATTTTTTCTTGCAAGTCATACTTTGATCTTTTACTTAATGATCCTTTAATTCCGTTCTTTACGCCCTCTTTGGTGGTATGGAAGGTCAAAGTGCATAATAAGTCCAAGTTTGGGTTTGAATAAAAGCTCATTGTAAAATTAATGCCAAAATGCTTCAAATGAGAAGACAAAAAACTTGCCTTCAGTACAATAGTGCACTATTTGTTGAGAGTATTTATGACCATTTTTTGGCATTGCCCTTATGCCATTAATTGTTCCAATCTGTTGGACTGAATTTGTTGATTCCTCGATTTTTCTTATCTATGTTTGTGATGGATTTCAATACTTTCGACAAGAAAAGCAAGGTTGTATCCTTTGGATTGTGCAATTCTTGCTATTAAATGGTTTTGTGGTTGGAAAGGAATTCAAGAATTTTTAAAGTATAATTTGAGGGGGTGGAAGGGTTATGTAATAGGATGTACGTTTTGCCTTTGTTTTGGGGTCCAATTAGTGACCAATTTGTGGATATTCCTTTCTTTTGCATTTTGGCAGCTTGGAGAGCTTCACTTGTCATTTAGTTTAGGTTTCTTGGCATCTAAGAGGCATCCAGTGTTTCTATTGGTTTTCAAGTATGTTGGTTGGATGTCTTGTCCACTATTGTAATTTTGCATTTTTTTTATCGTCATAATAAGATTTTGTTTTTTATAAAATAAAATGACTTTGAAAATGTCATCTTCGTTGTTTTGTTCAATTGATTGTTTGAAAGTGTGGAGTGTTTATTTCTAGAGGGTGGCATTAACACTAGTGCAGTTTGTATTAGCCAAACTTCCCACGTATTTTATGTCTATCTCTTAAAAGCCTAGCATAGTGGCTAGGAGGATCGAAGGGATGAAGAGGGATTTTTTGTGCGAGGGGAGTGGTGAGGGAAGAAAGAATCACTAGGTGGTGTCTAGGCCTAAAGAAAAAGTGGTTTCTTGGAGGGAAATTTATTGGGTATAAATCTAGCTTTGGTTGAAAAATGATTTTGGAAATTATCTTTGTAGCAAAATTCATTGTGGCACTCAATTATTAGAAGCAAATATGACTTATATACTAATGGGTGGGATGCTTGTTGACAGAGGAAGTCTCCGAAACCCTGCGAAATTTGTTTCCTAGGATTATCTTTATTTTTTTAAAAGGTTATATATGTTGTGAAAAATGGGGTGAGTTTTGGAGTCTTCTTTATCGTGTTTGTTCCTTCTCGACTCTATCGTCTTTCTCGGTATCATGATACTTGAATTTCCTCCATGGTTAGATCCCACGTGTATAGGTAATTGCTCATGGTAATGTTTGTCTATATTGCCAAAAAAAAAATCTAATGTTTGTCTATATTGCCATAACAGTATGTTATGTGCAGACACAATGGTGAGAGTGCATCCCACTTATTTTTCCCCTATCTGACTGCATTGTCTTTATGGAATAAGTTGTTTGAATTAGCAGTAGTTTGTTAGATGCTCACGCGCTTCATTTTATCTTTGCTTTTAAAGGATGTCAAGGCCTTTGGATGAGGTACGAGAGGTGCTACCTTATGGGGATATACTTTTCCCGTCTTTGTTTGGATTATTTCACAGGAAAGGAATTTGAAAATTTGGTGAGAACAAATGTGAGGAGATGGATGCTCTATGGGATCAAATTTACTTCTTGGCTTCTGTTTGAGCCTCAGTTTCGAAGCATTTTAGGAATGCCCCCTATTTTGATATTATTGCAAGTTGGAATGCATCATGTGGCATTTGATGAGACTTTCTACTCCTTTTAGTTGCCATGTTCAGTTTATGGCTTTTGTTGTGGTATCTGGTTGAACAACTTGTCCACCTTTGTTCTGGTTCATGTAATATTTTATTATATTAGTAATAAAGTTCAATTTCTTATCAAAAAAATTAATAGTCCTCCATTTCCCCTACACATCACTATCTAAGAAGCACAAACACGGACATGAGACACGGATGCAACACGATATTGACACACATACACGATATTTCTTAAAAAAATAGGATACAGACATGTTGGGAACACTTTATAGACAATTGTGTTTGTATAAGATTGTATAAGTTTTGACAAATATAGTGATAATGATATATTATTCATAAAAAAATCAGTACTCTATGACAAGTAAATGCTATGTTTAATCATTAATTTTTTCGTTGATGTGTACCAAATATATATAATTTAAATGATTGTTCTCATTTTCTCAATTGCTCTTTTTTAGGTCTTTTATGGTAATTGTTGCTTACAGGGTATAATATTTTTTGGTATCAGTTTATTGAAGTAATGTCTAGTCTATTTATCTAATGACAGTTGTTTGGCTTTACAGAATGCCTATTATGGACAAGTTTAAAGACATGGGAACTGTTGTTATGGGCAAAGTAGAATTTGGAAGCATTCGTGAAGGTGATAATTTGTTAGTCATGCCAAATAAGGTGCTTTCTTCAACTTCTCTTTTGTAAATTTTTTATTTATGGACTCGTGTGTATTTAGACTCGAGTAATTTATGTGGTGATCTACAGACTCATGTGAAAGTCCTTGCCCTATTCTGTGATGAAGATAAAGTTAGGCGAGCTGGACCTGGTGAGAATTTACGGGTCAGGTTATCTGGGATTGAGGAAGAGGACATCTTATCGGGATTTGTCCTGTCGAGTGTTGGTAGGTTCTCTTTGACATGTATTTTGCTATTATTCTCTTCCGAGGATATTGTATATTTTCTTCAAATATTTCTATAAAAAAATTCCTTTTTTGTCAAAAAAAAAAAGAAAGATTTTGTCTAGGATTTTCATACATCTTCTTACTTAGCATGATCAATGGGAGGCCAAACTGGATAAGGACTATTTATTTATGATTATTTTTTTTGGATTTATGTAGCTTACCTGTATAGCATGTCTTGCTTATGTGGACTTGTGATTCACAAGGGCGTTCAAGTAACAATATTTGAGTTAACCACCAAAGAAGTGAACACTCTCAACCTATGTGAATCTAATGTTGTATACAGCAATGTTGTTTAATTAATTTGGAGCTGGATAAATGAGAAATGATAAAGAACTATATATTTTCACATTCGAATTGTGGGGAGAGGTCTTTGAAAGCCTTCCCTCCTTATTTGTTTAACTCGTCAATTTTTTCGATTTATTAGATTAAAAGACAATTTTCTTCAACCGAGTGTTTTCCTATAGCTACCCCCCCTACTTTGCACTCCAATTTTTCCTTCCCTCTTATTTTTTTTAACTTACCATCTTTCTCTTCTTTTCTCTCTCTAACATTAGTGCACAAATTAAGTGGCTTGGGGGAGGGGGAAGGGGTGGAGATACTGGGATGGGCAGGAGACGTAAATCTCGTGCATCATACGAGTTTGCCTGGTTGATAAAGCAAATGGAATCATACACATGTCCGTGGAAGAAGCCAACAGGCAGCAACACTACGACGTGAGACTCACTTCAAGGCCATCACTGAATCTATAAGGTGGTGAGAACCTTCAAAATCACACAATCCTAGGGACAGGGTTAACCTTTCTGGTCAACCTCAATATTCAGTAGTGAACAAAGAAAGCAAAAAAGCACTACATGGAGTATCTTTGTATATGCAATATCCATCTTCAATAAAGTAGTAAAATATGCTAGGCTGCCTTTAGAATTTGGTTGTGGTAACGTGTAATTTTTATGGAACCTAGAGTGTTACTCATTCTGCATATATACGATGTTCCACATGTCATATTGAATGCACATTTACTATCAGTGTCGAGATAAATGTAATATTTAATTAAACTCCTGTCTTGTGCTTCATGATCTACTGAACCTATTTTGCATTTGTGGAAAACGTTTAAAAGTGAAAACTATAAAGTGTTTGAGCATTCAATCCTGGTCCAATCGCCAATGAGTGGAGAGGTCCATAAGGCTGAAATAATAATTTGAGATATGATATTTTATCCATGTAGAACACTCTTGCCTCTCCCCCATACCTGTGATGCCAACTTGCACAGAAAGATAAATAGGAATAACAAATGCACTTACAACACGAAGGAAGAGGAATTTAATTACCAAATCAATGAAAAAGAGTAGTGCCCTAACTTTTCCCAAGTTCAGATCTGATATCTTGTCAAAGGATCTAACTGAACACCAATTGTCAATAAATGGAGGGACTCTTTAACGATATACATCAACCTTGGGTCACTCTAGATGTAGGAAACAAACTCTATTTAGACCCTCCTTCATGGGAGATCTTGCCTGCACGTGAGTCAGCAATCAAACAAACAATGAATCAGGAATCAAACAAACAATGAGACACTTATGACCATTAATGAAGATAGTTGGGTGGAATGTGAGAGGTTTGGGAAAAAGCAAGAGGGTAATGAGGGAAATGTTTAGATGTGGTTGTTATTTAGGAGATAGAAAACTAGTGATTGATAAGGCTATTATAAAAAGTTTGTGGGGATCTTAGCATAAGGAATTGACTTTCTTGTCTTCTTGTGAAAGTTGGGGGGGAGTGTTAATTAACTTGGGCACAGTCTTGAAAGGTGTTGAAATTGTGTTGGGTAATTTTTAAGTGTGTGAATTTCAAGGGGCCTAAAGATGTTGATTGGTGGCTAATTGAAAAATATGGACCAAATCATCATAGGATGAGAGACTCACTATGGGACGAGTTTAATAATGCTAAAGAGTTTTGTAGTTCTTGAGGTATGTGTGTAAATTTCAAGGGGCCTAAAGATGGTGGCTGGTGGCTAACTGAAAAATATGGACGAAATCATCATAGGATGAGAGAGTCACTGTGGGAGGAGTTTAATAATGCTAAAGGGTTTTGTAGTTCTTGAGGGGTCCGCCAGGTGGGGGAGGTTAATGTTGTGAGATTTGTATTTAAGAGAATGAATGGTATTAGGAACACTACTAGCTTGAGGAAGTTTAAATGTTTAATTATAGAGTGTTGCCTAGATCACCCTTCCTTGTTGAATGTAAATTTTACTTGGTCCAATATCAAGAAAAACATGATTTGTAGCTGATTGTAGGGGTGTTCAAATTTTCGACTGCCCGCAAGTTCATACCCTACCCGACCCTAAAATTGGCTAGCCGCAAAAATCGGGTAGGAATGTGGAAGAATTTTTGTTCTTCCGATTAAATCGGGTAGGAATGCGGAATAGCCATCTATTTTCGCATTCCTACCCTACCCTACCCGCATTAATTAATTAATTATATATATTATATATTATATTTGTGGAACAATTATGGTGAATTGATGTTCATACTTTCTTGTGTTTTATTATAATTGTTGTTGTAGTTGTTTTAGATTTTAATGTTATTGATTTATTGTATTGTTAAATTGGTGGATGTTATTTAATTAAATTGTTAAAATGATTCAAAAATTAATAGTTATAACGGGTAGGAATACTAAAACTATCAGGTAGGGTAGGCCAAAAAAAAATTCTTCCACAAGTATCGGGTAGGAATGTGGAAGAACATATTTCCTACCCATAGGGTAGGGTGAACATCCCTAGCTGATTGGATTGGTTCCTCTACTCACCAGAATGGGAAGAGTTTTCCCTCGTGAGGCAAGTGGTTTTGACTAGGGCTATTGCAACTCATTGCTTGTTGTGTCTTGGCACCTATTCTTTTAAATGGGGTTGAACGCTTTTTAAGATCATTCCATTACTATGAACTTTGAAGTGTGGTGGTCTGAGAGTTTTTTGGACGGGAGAGTTTTAAATTCATGCAAAAACTAGAATTGATGAAGCAATATTTGAAAGAGTAGAATAATAGTGGTTTTTTGTGACATCAGATTAAAGGAGAAGTGTATTTTGAAAAGAATCAAGGACATAAATTTCTTAGAATCGATAAGTGGGATAAAAGAAAATTTGAGAATTGAAAGGCGTGATCTTAGAATTAAGTTTAAACATGTGCAGTTGAAAGAAGACATTAGTTGTAGACAAAAGGTTAAAGTAAAAGGAGTTAAGGAGGGTGATAATGATCAAAATTATTTATTAGAATTGCAAATGAAAATCTGAAGAATAAATCGGTCTCTAGGATTGTATATGAGTACGGAGACATGATAGAGAGAGATATTCTTAATGTAAGTGCAATTGTGAGTTATTTTTTCAGCTCTACTCTTTTGAGGTTGCATTGTTTTACCAAACAGCTATAAAGACAACAATGTTGTATGAGACAGAATATTAGACAACTAGGAAACAACATAGTGATAAAATGAGTGTAGCAGAAATGAGAATGCCGAGGTGGATGTGTGAAAAAATTAGAAAGGATAGAAAAAAAAATGATCATATTAGAGAAATGGTAAGAGTACCTCTAATTGATGATAAATTAAGAGAAAATTGATTAAGATGGTTTGGTCAAGTTCAACGGAGGTCGAAAGAGGTACAAGTTCGAAAAAGTGAGATAATTTCTCTTAATGGTACTAGAAGTAGGAGTACATCTAAATTAACATTGAACGAAATAATAAGAAAATATATGAAAATATTTAATTTAAATGAGCGTACAACGCATGATCGAAATGAATGGCGAAGACAGACTCATATTGCGGACCCCTAATGATTGGGACTAAGACTTGGTTTGGTTTGTTACTCTTCTAAGGTTGCAAGAAATAGTTTCTTGAGGAGTTGGATTTAAAGCAAGTCATGTTGTCTTGAGGCACCTTTTCAGGGAGATGAGGTCAAAGTTATAGTGTTTGAGTTGGGTGGAGATAAATCCCTGGATCTTAATGAATTTCACTATGATTGTTTTCCAAAAATGTTGGAAGGTTATAGAAGGGGATTTGATGAATGTTTTTGTAGAGTTTTTCAAGAATGGAAGTGTGAATTCATGTACAAATGCCACATTTATTTGTCTAATTTCGAAGAAAAAGAGGTCTTCTAGGGTAACGGATTTTCTGCTTGTGAGTATTATGTTTGGTCTTAATAAGCTTTTGGCTAAAGTTATTTCTAGTAGACTTAGGGAATTGCTAGATGACACTATTTTGGCTTCTCAAGGAGCTTTTGTTGTGCGTAGACAAATATTGGATGTGGTGCATTTACTTGTTGCTAATGAAATTGTATGGCATTTAATAAAAAGGAGGGTTTTGTTTTTACGGTGAAATTTGAAAAAGCATATGACTCGATGGATTTAGATTTTTTAGATAATGTGATTAAGTGTGAAGGTTTTGGTTTAAGATTAATTACTGGACTACAGTTTAAGATCGGTGAATTTTTTTGTCATTATTATTGGTCTTCAAAAGAAAGAATGTTTTAAGGTTACTAGAGTTCTATGGCAAGATATACTCTTTCTCCTTTTCTTTTTGCTTTGGTGGTTGACATTTTGAGTAGGGAGGTCGTTGAGGGCTTTAGAAACAAGAGGGAAAGTGTGGAAGTAACTAATTTACAATACACTGATAACACTATTTTGTTTTGTGATGGAAATGAAAGAAATATGCTTCCACTTTCTCTAATTTTTAAATGTTTTGAATTTGTGTCTGGCATTAAAATGAACTTGTGAAAGAGTGCAATTGCATAAATTAATGTGCAGTATGACAAGTTGGTTATATTGGTCGAAGTTTTAGGATGTTTTATTTGGGATTGGACTTTGAAGTATTTGGGTTCAACTTTGGGGGTAATCCAAATTGAGAAGTCCATGAGATATTTTTTATGCGAGGGCAGTGGAGAAGCTAGAAAGTTCATTTGGTGAGTTGGGATTTGGTGTCCAGATCTAAAGATTAAGGATGGTCTTACTTTGGATATTTTGGAAGTTATGAATATTTCCTTCCTTGCAAAATTGTTATGGAGATTCCTTATTGAGGTACAATGTCTGCCATTTTGTGATTAAAAGTAAATACTGGATTTAAGACAACGGGTGAGATTCTAAAGTGAGTAAGAGAGTGTGTCCTCGTTGTCTTTGCAAATTCATTCAACAAGTTTTGTCTTACTTTTTCAAATTTGACTAAATACTAATAATTTGCTCAAAAAAAGGATCATCTTTCTTTTTCCATAATGGTGCATTCTTTATAAAAAATGGAGAAACTTTTTGGACCATATATTGTTGAATTGTCCTTTTACTTCTAATTTCTGGACTAGGCTTTTGGCAGTGTTTGAGTTCATTTAGGTGATTGTTGGAGATTCTGAGGGAATTTTTGTTGTTGATTTTAAGGGTTTTTTTTCAAGCAACAAAGTTAATATTTTATGGAGACGTACACTTTTTTGCTTTGTTTTGGATAGTATGGTTTGAAAGAAATGTCAAGATTTTCGATGGGAGTAAATCCTTGGGAAGATTTGTGGGACAACTTATCATTAATGACATCTCTTTGGCTTTTGTGGCTAAAGATTTGGAAGGAATTCACTTTTGTTGATTAACGATCATTGGGCTACATATTAAATCAAGCCTTAGAAATGTTGATTATGATAATGTAGATGGAATTAAATAATTAGCAAAAATTCAATATATCCATGTGAAAAATCATTTTTCTCATTGTTTTGAGATGCAAAAGTACTATTTTTGTTTTTGCATTTAAGTTTTGTGCCGAATAACTCCATTAATCGAATTTGACTTCGGTGGTTACATATAATTAAATTTGTCTTAGGTTGAAGATATCGAGAAATAATTGAAACTTGCTTTGATAGTTATATATATATATATATATATTTTTTTTTTTAATGAATGTAAGTTGGAATTTATGTATGCTGAATTTTCTTGAATGAGTTAGGCATCATTGAAGATTACATAAAATTAGAGACATTTTTAAATGACAGAATTTAGTTAAAAAATTATGATTATAATTAGTTTCTTGATAGTGAGTTTCTCTCTTTTTTTTTTTTTTTACTAACTAAGAAATCAAATTAAAATCTACTTGAAATCATTTTTTAAACAATTCTTTAAATTTTATCTTTGAGGCTCCAACATTTTCTTTTAATTTTGGGGCCATATGTGGCTAGCCAACTTAGTAGTCTATGCCCAGAGCTGACTTTGCGCAAACATGGTTCATAGTATCGACCAATACCAATACGTATCAACCGAGTCGTATCCGACTCGGTACATTCCGATCCGATATTGTTCATGGTTTAAATTCACGATATCGAGCATCTCAACTTGGAGGGCGCTAAGAAGAATCTGTTGCAAGGCAACTCAAGGTGACTCGACCAAATTATGTGACACACGTTTATACATAACATGGAACGGTATTGAATTGAAAGTTCCTTGGATCGAAAGGTGCTAAGTCGGATTCAACGTCGTTGATAGGTATCGTTATTGACAAACTAGGATCAAAATATTGTTTTGATGTATTGTTTCGGTCACATAGGAAACGAAAACGGAAACGTTTCGACCCATTTCGGAAATATAATGAAAAAAAATAAAAAATTTAATCATTATTTTTCTAAAAAATTGGTGAAAATATATCAAAGTATCTTGAAATACCTTGAAACATTCTAAAAATAATTATGCAAATGTATTGAAATATTATAATACATTTAACATTATGGAATACCTCGAAATATCATAATTTCGATTCTATCACTGTTTCGTTTTGGTTTCCTTGGAAATGGAAACGTTTCGGGCGTTTCGAAATGATATTTTGATCCTTGTTGACAAATACTTTGAACCATAATACTGTTCTACATTATGCGTAATTCACGTGTCTAATGGGGCTTGGCCTGGGAAATATCCAGATCAATCTCGCATGGCTGAGTTATACTCATCAAATTACTCGATACCATGTTGTGACACCACAATATGACAATTTTCAATTTACGTCTTCAACACAAGTTATTAGATTGTATTGACTGATTTCCATCCACGACGTTAAGATGATGATTCTTAGAGGCTGAACCATGTGTACAAAGCTCATATATAGATTGAGATGGGTTATTTTGTTGATGTGGGACAGCCTCTAATAAACGAAGATTAGAAAATGTAACAGCTATGTACGAACAATTTTCAATTTTTTTGTTTTTCTATTTTTGTTTAAATATTTGGCACTCATGCTTCTTGGGGTTCTATTGTGTGTCCATTTTTGCAGCGAAGTCTATACCTTCAGTGTCTGAATTTGTTGCTCAGTTGCAGATCCTGGAGTTGCTAGACAATGTATGCATTTGGATTTTAATGCCCTTTTCCACTCTTTCAAACTCCCCATATGTTCTCATTGTATTATGTGCATACTCTATGTTATGTAAATTATTTCCATTCGCCTTTGGTGTTGTGTTAGGCAATTTTTACTGCTGGCTACAAGGCTGTGTTGCACATTCACGCTGTGGTAGAGGAATGTGAAATTGTTGAGTTGATGCAGCAGATAGATCCAAAGACGAAAAAATCTATGAAAAAGAAACCACTCTTTGTGAAGAACGGTGCTGTTGTTGTATGCCGTGTTCAGGTTTGTTTCATTACCTGATTACTAATGTTCATAGGGATAAACCTTTTTTGTAATTCTGGCGAATCCTGTTTCCCGTTAAATTGTTCACTAATACATAGGTTTCTCCTTGTATAGTTCTGTGTCATAGGCTGCATTTCATAAATAACCAGTGTGTGTTGTGGTGGAGAAGATGCATATAGTTTTGTAAGTAGTTTAGAATTTTCCCTTAATGATAGCATTGCATACCTTGTTATATTTCACATTTTCCCGCCTAACTTTGGCTCATCATCCCTCCACACCTTTGATAGTTTGGTACCTTCTTCCCACGGGATGGGGTGTAGGGGTGCAAATCAACCGAACCGAATAGTCGACTGTTCAGACTTGGCTCACATGTTTTGGAAAAATGTTCAGACTCAGCACAAGCTTGCACGCACTTTAAGCAGTATATGCTCAAACTCAGTTTGTTGTTATTTCTTCAAGCTCTATCTGGGCGCATTTAATTTAATAGTTAACAAGCTAAGACAAGCCAGAAGCACTAGTGAGGAAAGGAAAGCCCAACTAAATTCCCTTTTTGTGGGGTGCCCATGCTTTTCTCTATTTTTAACCTGAACCAATACAACCTTGAAGTTGCTCTTTGTATGGTGCCTTTCCTTCTGCAAGTTGTTTTACTCTTTGGACGGTGCCAAGGATCAAAATTTCATTTTGATGCATTGTTTCGATCACCAAGGAAACGGAAACGTTTCGAAATGCTTCGACTTGTTCGAAAACAGAGTGAAAAAAATAAATTAATTTAAGAATTATTTTTTTAAAACATTGGTCGAAATATACCAAAATATCTTGAAATACCTTGAGACATTTCGAAATAATTGTGCAAATGCAATGAAATATAACAAAATATTTTGAAACATTATGGAACATCTCGAAGTATTAGAATTTCGATTCCATCGGTGATTCGTTTCGGTCTCCTTGGAAATGAAAATGTTTCGACTATTTTAAAACGATATTTTGATCCTTGGATGGTGCCTTTCCTTCTGCAGTCTTTTCATTCGGTGTGGGATTTGTGCACCCAAGGCTTTTAAAAGTGCACAGTTACTCTTTTCCTTTTCTTTATCCAGACATCCCCACATAGACACAATGCTATATTATTAAAAAAGTACACAACCACTGTATCTCATATATACTAGATACATGTTACTTGTTTCCTCCAATATATATATATATATATATATATGTATATATTTTTGGCTCTTTTATCTTTGTAATTCAAATGTTTAGCTGAAGACATCACCAGGATCTACTATCCAATCCCTAAAATTTGCCCCTAATCAAAGTTACTAGTTCCCCAGAAAACAACAAAAGCATTCGCAACAATTTACCACCCAATAGATCTAATATACAATGTCACATAAAGTTGCACACAAAAAAACAAACCACAACTCATACAACCAAATAATCAAAAAATGTCTTTACGATATGCCATGCCCAAAGGCAAGATGCAACATAAAATCCGATTGCCTAAAAAATCAATTCCACTATATCAAATAATTTTTTTTCTTTCTTTAATTACATAATTTGAAATTAATTTCTATTCATTTTTTTTTGTAACAATCGACAAGTTTTTCAAAATTCGTTACTTCAAAAAAAATCAACGTGTGTACATTATCGTATATGAACAATTTTTGAAATAAAAATTGAGATACAAACTACCCAAAAATTAATTCAACTTGTGGTAAAAGTGGGTGATGTAATAAAAATAGGCGGAAAAAAATAGATTTATTTTTGCTTACAGAATAAAAAATTGCTTGAAATTGATGGAAGTATTTCAAAGTTGCAGTGGCCCCATGATTACCTAGTGTAACTGCCACCCATGTCATAGGTTATCTGAATGGGCTCTACGACATATTACTCTTTTAAACTCAAATATCGAGGAAGAGAGTACCGAAAAAGAGGGAATAAACTACACCATAAGCATGTATCCACCTCAACCGAATTGGAGTGCTTGTAACCTTTATGTTGCTCTTTATGTGCACAGTAGCCTAGAACCCAAGCACTCCAAGCACAAAAGCATTCAAATGGCGTGCGTAAAAATGGTATATGTCTCCATTCTCGGGTTAGTTTTGGAAACCATTTTTTTGGGCGGGAACTCAGATTTTGAGTAATTTCTAGCCATCAGATCATCTTTAAATCGCGAAAAGTAAAAGTCATTTTTTGTATCTTTTAAAATTTGAAATGACTTGTACTTTATTATATAAATATGCAGATAAATGAGGTCAGTTTTTCCACAAGCTTGATGAGTTGGACAAGACATTGTTTGGACTTGACTCGTTTATTTACCAAGTTCTAAAATTGGGTTCGATCTCGGTTTGTTTTGTAAATGAATGAACTTAAATGAGCTCCAATAAGAGCTGATCTAGAGTTGTCCATTATCAACTCGGTTCTCATTTGTAGCTCTAGTGGGATGTGTGGTGGGGGTAGTTTTTTTTTTTTTTTTGGGAGATCAAAGGAAAGGGCCGTGGCGTGGGGGAATTTTAATGAAAAAGCTATCGTAATATTCTCTTAGTCATTTTCATCATTTTTGGTTTTTCATCATCATTCGTTCTATTTCTGGTTGAATTTTAAAATAATGGAATCATGGATCCTTGAGTATAGTATTTTTTTTTAATTCTAATCATGGATCCTTGAGTATAGTATTTTTTTTTAATTCTAACTTGATGAGTTTATCCCTTTCTAAAATGTGATTCCCAGGTGAATAACCAGATCTCTGTTGAGAAGTTTTCTGATTTTCCACAGCTTGGAAGGTTCACTCTTCGCACTGAAGGTGACAAACTGAATTTGTGTTGTTGAAAAGATGCATGTAGGGTTGTTCTCCTTCTTCCTTCTCCCCCCGATTGTGACAACACAAGTATAAATATCTTTCACAGGAAAAACAATTGCAGTAGGGAAAGTTACTGGCCTTGCTTCTGTAAATGATAGCGCTTAAATTTTTTTCGCATGAGAGGTAATGACTTTTATTTTCCCTTCAATTTCGAAGTTACTTGTTCTTGTGATTTATATTTGTTTCTAGCTGCTTTAGTATTAGCAAAACTTTTCTGACTTGTCTTAGTGACCTATTTGAGTCTCTTGTTCACAATTGATGTCAAGTTGTGAGCAGAGAGTTCAGATACTCTCGAAGAAAACTGCTTTTCCTTCTGCTTTGAATTTTTTTGTCTAGCATCATCTAACAGTTTGCTGTGTATCTAAGGATCCCCATTTTGATTTTGATATTCATTTCTGTGATGGATGCTATCATATGTTTTAAAATGCAAGTGGGAGGTGTTGAAAAAGATCTCATTGATGTGTTTGTGTTCCAACTAAGCAGCATGAGCTTGATGGCTCCACACGATTCTGCCTACAAAGTGCTCGACTGGCCGTTGGAGTGAAGAACTTCATCAGTGCGTAGTTTGTTGATTTTAACAGCTTTAGGATCTGTAAAACAGCTGTGATCTATATGCATATGTTTTGGGCATGCTATCTGTGGATATATCCACTGCATTGAACGTACATGATACTGATTTTTTTCTTAAATGTGTGTAATAGTCTCTGGTTTATGCTTGAGTAGGATGTTTGTTGTGAGAATGACGTTTATATTAGCTGTTTTGATGCGGGAACTGCAAATAATTAACTTCTGACCTTTTGACTGTATCTTAAACTTGACTTAGTGATATCTTGTGCCATATTGTAGTTAACTGAAGATTGTCAGGTGAATAACTGTCCATTTCCTTGTTTCTTGGATCCTGTGATTCATTTTGTTGGTATCATGGTGAATAAAAACTTGTTTTGCAGGCAAGTTGATTCTAGCGTACAAATTGCATGGACACAAAGCAAAAGCGGCACAAAGGGCTTTTACTCATGGCATCACCTGTAATTGAATGCAATACATGGATTTTGATATAGCATGACAAATCCATATTGTGTTGGCTATCGTTGCTGGTGTCACTGCTTTTGGATGCACAATTTTCTGAAGAAATGATGGTTTCTGTACTTGATGGGGTATGATGTTTAAACGCATTCAGGCGTCCATGTTAAAGTAACCTACCATCGTTCCCTGGTTTAAAGAAATTTTCTGGAGTGACATTGGTTATGTAATGTGATGGTCATTTTTGTGGACCAATATCCCTGGCTTTTTCCGGAGGGTTTGAGTCTGTTTGTTTTCTGAGTAAGTGTGGGAAAGTGTAATAGAATAACATGTATGTATTGTTGTTTGGTTTTCTGGAAAATGAAATTCCATATAGTAGTTGCGAGCTCATTGCTTGCATTACTATATATTTGTATGTAAAAACATGATAAAAAGAAAACTTCATACGTCTTTTACATGTGGCATTTCGTAAGTATTATCTATTATCTATAATATGTTAAATGAACATAAAATAAGTCATGTATACCCTTTTTATTTTTTGGCAATAAGTGCGTCTAAACTAACAAGTTAATAAATTGCTGTTTCTGGTTCTTTTGTTTACTTGCTTTGCTTTGTGGGTACCAATATCATAATGAAATAATTTAAGTTGCTTTGGTTAAAAAATGCTTATTACTTGGGACTATTTGATGAATTGTTGAAAATTACAATTATTAAATTGTCAAATAATAGTAAAAATATAAATATTTTTTTCGTAGAAAAGTATCTATATGTTTATGTTTTGTTGTATTTAGTACTTATATAATGTCGTTATATATATATGATTGTGGTCTAATCCAAACTTTCATGCCAACCTCAACCTTGCTCAAAACAGGAAGTGCCTCAAGACAGTGCAAAATAGGCGTGGAGAGGTCTTTTCAGCTTTCAGAGGGCTGCATGGAAGAGGAGGGACGAGGAATAGGATAGCTATGCCTATGCCTATGCTTATGCATATGCATACGGAGGCATCAAATGTTTAGGTGCAATTTGATTCCCCTCTAAATCCTTGCCCTTTCTTCTGCCTTAAGTGCTATTATATCAGATTTAAAAATGCTATGCCTAGTTTTAGGGACAAGTGAGTGTCCTATCCTTGCAGTAGCCACATATTCTTTGGGCTATTTACTGCAATACAAACTCGGCAATCACATAAAAAATCCGACTTTTTTTTTTGGTCAGGAAATAAAATGATATTAGAAACTAAAATGAAGATCATCACGAGAATGTGTTACATGAAAACAGTCATTCTATTCCTACTTTTGTCTCTATGCTCAAAACTTGCAGGATCCGGAGTGGTATCTCTTCCACCCAGTTGTTGGGTAGTTTTCCAACTCTTACCTGTGTAGCTGCATTATGTGCTGCCGCCCAAGGGCATAGTAGCAATAAGTGTTCAATAGTCTCTTCCTCCTCCCACATATGGGGCACATTGGAGAGTTAGATAATTTCCTTCTTCATAGTGTAATACTCCGTTCCATGTTGGCAAAGAATTAGTTAGAGAATATTATCTTGAAAGAAATAAGAAAAAATTAAAAAAAAATTTGGAATAGGCTAGAAGAATATAGAATATTGGAGAAGTTTCTAGAAAAATCTAGAATAGTCTGGAATATTGGAGAAGTTTCTAAAAAGTTCTAGAAATGTAAAAAATAACTTAGAATAGTTTAGAACAATCTAGAAAAACCCGAAAAGTTTTAGAATAATCTAGAGTAGTCTAGAATATTTTGAAATGTTCTAGAGGTATTTAGAATGTCCCAGAAAGTTTTGGAATGACTTAGAAGGTTAGAGAAGACTTTAGAATATTATAGATGAATCTAGATACTTGTGAAATTGTCATGTGCAAAATATGCTTGAAATATCTTAGTGACATACTACTTGGGGTCTATATCGAACACATAGGCCTTTTAGTGCTAGAACTATCAAGGGCACCCCTAACCCTTGGCAGTTTCATGCTATAAGCATCATGGGGGATTTGGGGGCATGTTAAAGCCCGCCTCCTCAACCAATTTAACAATTTCATCTTTCCATTCCACACTGACTTCATGGATCTGCTCTGTTCCCTCCACTATCTGTTGTTTTATGTTTTTTCCCTCTATATTTCCTTATTGACCTCCGCATTGCAGTGGTAGACCCTTCCCGTAGGTTCTAGTCTCCCCCATTGGTAGTCCCTTGCTTCTCTTCTGAATTCTGGGGGTTTGTAATCCTCGGTAGACCTTTTTCTCCACTGTCTCTTTCAGCAGGCTTTTTTGGTAAGAATTGATTTCTACTATAGAGATTTCTAGGTTTCATTGTCTTAAAACAAGCAACAACCCATTGATAGACCATGGTTCCTATCAGAGCACCTTCTGCTTCAGATCTTGATTAGAGAATATGAAGATGTATGTGTCCATGTCTCCATCCCTTATGTCCATCTTGTACTCTGCTTTCTATGCCTTCATCACTATACTCTTGACCACATTCCTATTTAGGGTTTTCCTTGAACAGAGCTTCCCAACCAAACACGATTGCCTCAAGAACTTTGTTGTTGGTTCATTAGGTTGTAGTTGTATATTATTGGGGTTTGGTTTTTTGATGAGGTGAGAAGGGTTGTGTTGGGTTTTCCATTATGTGTAGAGCGAAGAAGAAAGAGGTGCTGAGGCAGAGGTTAAAAGGAGTGAGAAAACTGTGCGTAAAAATAAACTATGTAGGAGGTATTCCTAGCAAAGACGTAAGAATTTAGGGTGAGAAACGGAGCATTAGGAAGAGAAGGTGTTTAGGGTGAGAAATGGAGCATTAGGAAGAGAAGCTTCAGGCGATACTGTGATATTGAGATCTAAATCTGTTTTAGTATATTTTTTCTCTAATTTTTTTCTTGACATATCATTCATTCACTTATATATATATTAATTAATGGGTTCCATTTGAATTCACTATCAAAAAGAAATATAAAAATACTCACTCCATGGTATTGACAAAACTATTGTGTCGACCCGAGAGTCCTGATTATTATTTTTAAGTTCTATATCAGTTTGACAAAGACATGGTTATTTTATTGTTCCAAAAGGAGGATAAAAGTCATGTTTTGTTGTAAATATTAAAATTATATTACAAAAATTGCAATAATGTGAATGGTCTATAACCTACCAATTAGTAGCCTTGAGCTAATGAGAATTAGTTGATATTATTAGTACATTAGTCTAAAACTCGTATTCATTGATATATCAATTTTAATGTTGTATGTAATGGCCTATAGAAGGAGGTATGTATGACTACATTAAAACATAAAAGTTGAGAAGAATAATTATCTAACATTTCATATTGGCTTTCTAAATTATATATTCTCGTAGTTTATTATAACATGTTATCAGAATAAGACTCTTAACTATGTTACTAATTTGAGTGAATCAGATATGAAAAAAATGAACCTCATACAATTCTCCATTGTGACTTGCACCTGCTGTGACTGTGAGAGACCTGCACTCATAATATATATATATAAATGACAAATTGAGTTTTCTAGACAACTAATTTCATACAAAACCTACAGATTGATCTGAAACTCTCAGTAGGTTTTTTGTATTAGTTGTTTGAACCAAAATTAATTCGGTAGTTTTATAACACTTGGCTTATAAGCTGATGATGCAGGAGGATGAGGTTTCTTTGGTTTTGTTTTGTTTTGTTACCACAGACCCTCATATTGTTTGTTTCCTTTAGAATTGACCCAAAACTGGTGGACTATTTCATTTGTTTGTTTGTTTCTTGGATGGTTGGTTGGTTGGTTTAAAAAACGATTACTTTCTGTCTGGCTTTCGTTTTGTGATGTGGTTTTAATTTATCATCATATTTTAACCATCCCTGGCTGCTCACAAAATCATACTAACGTCTGCTTTGGTATTTGACTACTACTAACTAGGCCATTCATGACTTTGAATAAGCCAAAACCACGCAAGAAGTATATGCTGCTACCTTCTGTTTTGGTGTTGACTAGACATAATATATATTATCTATCTCTGCAGCCAAGCATGCATGCATGAAACAAATAAATAAATAATTGGAATTTAATAATAAGGTAATTATAAAAGAATACTTCAGCTGCAAACTAACAGGAGGGTTGTGTCACTGGTAAAGGAAAAAGCAAGAGGAGCCACTGATACTGATCTATCTATCTTACTTGTACCCATTATTGGCATCTCCTCCCGTTGTCCATTATTGGCATCTTTCTGCATCTGCTCCCATCATAAAAGAAAGGGAGAAGGTTAAAGATGAAGTTCCTCCCACATTTTGCATACAAATTCTTGTGAAAAGTCCAATCAAATCAAATCCTCTACTCAAAAACATTGGTCTAGTCTAGCTAATCAAGTTATTGCCATCAACCATAAACAAAAAACAACGCAAATACTTAAGATACCAATCCAACATTGTATCTAGTAAGATCAGGATTCTAGGAAAGGAAATAATAATGTGTGCAACCTCTCTCTCACATCCACAATCATGATGATCATCAAGTAGGCTCTCAAAAGCCCATCTATCTAATCTTTGTTTTTTTTTTCTTCTTTCTTCTTTCTACGCAAACTAACAACTCAATTTTGTTTGTATTTGTATTCCATTAATTAATGCAATATCATCAAGCACAACCGGAGAAAGAAACTGAATAATAATTAATTATATACGTGAGTGAAAGTTGATAGATTTTTCCTTTTCTGGTCAAAACATTATCAGAATACAACATTGGTTGGTTGAAACACCCAAACTAACATAAACCCCATTCCCATTTCTCCAATTCATTTCCTAAAAATCAAATTCCGATCCATCATCATATGATTTCACAAAAAAATTACACAGTTAAACCCAAACCAAAAAATAAAAATCAAGAAGAAGAAAAATGTGGACGTGCAGGTAAAAGTTGTTGTGGTTGATGAACCTGATTACTACCATGGTTGGTGGTACTAGAGCTGTGTTGCACAATGAAAGGATGACGTAACAACTGCCCGGCCGTCCATCTCCTAGCCGGATCCCTCTGCAAACAACAAGCGATGAATTCCCTAAACTCCCTGGACGCCGTCACCGGTGCTTCCGGTGGCTGCGACATACAGATTGCACACATAAGGCTCGCCCAATCACCTTGCCTTCCCACCGCAAAAGGAAAGCGACCCAGATAAAACTCGAGGATGCCTACTCCTAAGCTCCATATATCCCCAGCATACCCATCATACATCCCATGATTCAGATCCGTGTTGATCCTTTCAGGACTCATATACGCAATCGTACCAACCGCTGAATTACAGGGATCCATAGTCTGGGCAAGAATTCTAGAAACCCCAAAATCAGCGATCTTCACTTGTTTTCTTGAATTGATTAAGAGATTCGACGGTTTGATATCTCTGTGGACAATTTTTCGCTTGTGGAGGTAGAACAGCCCCAAGAGGATCTGACGAGTGACATCTGAGAGAGAGGGCTCGTGGAGGATGTGGGCTCCTTCCAGTGATCCACCATCCATGTGTTCCAGGAGGACTTGAATCTCGCCGTTGTGATCGAACATGTCATGGCACCTCACCACGTTTGGATTGTCGACGTCGCGTAGGATCTCGATTTCACGGCAGATCTGGCGGCGGACGGCGTCTTCGTGGTTCCCGTAGATGACTTTAAGGGCGTAGAGTTTACCCGTTGGCCGGTGGAGGACTTTGTATACGGTGCCCCCGCTGCCGCTGCCGATTCGGTTGATGCGCTCGAGTTCTGAGAAGTTCAATGGTTGAGCTGATGATACAAGTTGTTGAGAGAAGTAGGAGGAAGACGCTGGGGCGGAGGGGGGTGGCAAAGGGAGGGGTACGGCTAAAGATGGATCGCGTTGCGGCAGGGGTAGGGTCAGGTCTGGACGCCTCCGTGGACGGTTGCGGTTAGTGGTGGTGGTGGTGG
>CM042192.1:386758-400509 GCA_023539305.1 Ilex asprella
TTTTTCTGGTCTAGAGAGGAAAACAAAAGAAGGGGCAGAGAGACAAAGAAGGTTGTTGGAAGTCGAGAAAGAGAATGGGGAGAGAGGAATGGCGGAAGGGGACGAATCTAATCTGATTTGTGAGGAAGCTAGAAGAAGAGAGAGAACAATGTTTGTATTGTGTGTCTAATGTATATGGCAATTGGAAACGCGCAGAGAGAGAGAGAGAGAGAGAGAGATTTTGTATAGGGAGAGGCTGCTATGAAAAGAGGGAATCTGAGATTTAGAAGAGGTGACAATATATGTGTGGTCCAATTAGTTGTCATTTGAGCCCACCCCAAAGTTGTATTATTTATTTATTTATTTATTTGGAGAGGAAAGCACAATTGAATTTAGTTCTTACTTTATTTGATCTCCAACACCAATACCAACACTAACACCAACACCAACTACAGGGTGGAGTGTGATTGTATTTGATACGCCTGGCCTGAGTTTTTACACAAAATTGGGCATTCATCCCCGTACATGTTTGTTAAGACAACAATTTAGCCCCGGGAGAGAGGGAGGAGAGGGTGAATCTGCTACCATTATTCCTACACCCAGTGGCTTCTTAAGATTTGTGCAACTTAAGGGGGGGGGTCTTTCGAAATGGAGTTGGACGCAGTCCTCCCACGCTTCTCTCTCCTCACCAAACTTCATGATTTGTATGGTTATTGAATTTCTCGAGTTGGGTGGTTATTCATCCGACTCCGACTCCGACTCCGACTATTCATTAAGTTGGCTAGGCTGATCTCATCTCATCCACCTCTTTTTTGGATGGATCCATAATTAAAGCATTTGATTTGAATCTAACTTCCAAAAAAACTTTTCATATCAAGATTCTGCTTGCTCTTACATATGAAATGTTTCTCTGAACCAGCAAAAAAAAAAAGAAATGTTTCTCTAAAGAGGAAAAGGAGCTGAGAAGGGGTGGTTACTTAAGAGTAGAGGATTGTATGTACATTCTTTGATGATGAATGATTGCTTCTCCCTATATTTTAAAAACAACACTCACTAACTATATTTTGTTAGACCAAAGAGTCGCACAATACAAATTACAATTAAAGTCAAGTTTGTTAATACTTAACTTCTCATCCTTATAAACTTCAAAATTAGAATCTCGATGTTACCATTCACTTCACTGTATAAATATTATTATTGTGATTACTTTATCATAATGACAATGACTATTAAACTATTTCAATAACTTTTTAACAATTATAGACAACTCAACAAACTCACTTCTCAATATCAAACAACTCCACTAATCTCTTTTATCTCTCTCTTATTTTCTCTCCACTTCAATTTTAAATTGTATAATTAAAATAAATTATTATTTAAAATATAAGTATTACACCATTCATTTCATTTCATTGCTGCTAATTCTTCTTCTCAAACTATATTAATCGCATCAAAAAATGGTCCCATCAAATCGGGAGCTAAAAGTTTTGATCATATGTAGTCCAGCTCCACAGGTTGCCATTAGCCATTAAGGCAGGGGCCTGAGACCCCACATTTTGATTCCTGGCACCTTTAGTAAGGGTGTCACATTTGGGCTAATTAAAGGGCTGCTTAAAAACATAACATACGAGAATGAAAATAAGAATAATATTATTTGTACCTAAAAAATTAATCTAATTTATTGACATAATGATGTAATTTCATAAAAACCATTGAATCAACACTAAGTTCCAATGTTTGATAGGGTATGCAGTGAATCCAAAGGCCACAGTAAATTATGTCAGTAAATTAGGTCCTAATAACGTTACTCTGAAAATAATTACAGATCTATTTATGATATCAATATGAGACGTTGTTTATGCAGAAAAGGAATGAAAAAAAAAGGATAAATGTACATATAGACTCTACTGGGGAATTCCCTTTGAAATCTATCTTGCCACTATTTAGACATGTTACCGAATTAGACTTAAAACTAAATTTTATTCTACCAAGTCATGTCATAACTTAATAAAAAGAAACAAATATCACATTTAAAAATCCCTTTCAATCCCATTGACTAAACAAGAGCTAAATTTTAACAAATTACTTCTTATTCGTCACTCAATTTCACCAAGTAATCACTTACTTAGTTTTATCATCCATTTATTTGTATATGTGCACGTATAACTGGGATTGGACTGCAATTTTTATTGTGGCACAACAAATACAATTCAACTTTGATCTAGAACATTTATTAGTTTGTTATGGTGTCACTTTGCCGCAATTCGAATTGTATTTGTGGTGCCTCAATTCAAGACTATCAAAAGGCTTGGCCCTGGCGGGCATTTCATTACAAAAACATAGTAATTCTAGTAGAATAGAATCAAAAATTTTACAGGTATCAAAATTATCTTATTTGATGAATGAAAAAAAAAAAAAAAAAAAGTAGCCTACTCTACTCTTAATAGTGGGTAGTAAGACTATTAGCTGTGATTTTGAATCATCAGGATGGTAGACTAGCAGTAGTAACTGTAGAAAAGAATGAATGACTCCTTTTCTGCCGCTGCTTTAAAATTAAATGATAAGTAACAGCCAGTGTAATCACAACAGGTGTTCCTTGGTTTATGTTACAATATCACTATAATAACAATAGTAATACTAATACACAGACTAATACAGCATCTAAAATTTTTAAGGTGAATAGGCTGCCGTCATCGTCATGCCCACAACACATGTTTATTCATCATACATACTCTACTCCCTTCCCATCATAACACTAGTTGGTAATGCGGTTATAAAAAAAACGTAATGACAGAGACAACCCACATTAAACAACTCATGTCTTAAAAAGATATAAACAAAAGAAAAAAAAAAACTTGACTCACCAGTGGGACAGACAGAATGCATACTTTTAACAGCTACTATACGCACCAATAGAATAGGCCGTTCTTTCAATTGGTAAATTACAGATAGACAAATCAAATATCACCCCAAGACAAATTTTAAAACTGAACTTTAGAAACTCCCAGGTAGCAAAGGTGTTACATCTTTTTTCGTTTTCCCTTGATCCACACATTCACCTCATGTTTTATAATACTTTGTGCCGCCTCAGTGCTTTACTTAAAAGAGGCAGAATGTATTAAAAACAATGAGGGGATTATGCCAACTCAGTTGAGCAAAACTGCAACAAAGCATTTAACCATAAACAACGTTATAGTACCCACATATACATGTATGTATGTATGTTTAAGCATAAACAATTAAATGGTTATGCTCAAGAGCTTCACCACTATTAGACAAATTTTGCAGCACCAAAAGACAGTCACCCATTGGCTAATATCACCATTCCAATGATACATATTGAGTTCAGCTCATGCAAATATGATTTCAAACTTAGATGCTAGCGTTTGCATAAGCGAGGTCATTCTGTCTAACCTGGCATAAGGAAACAGTTTCTTTTTTTTCTTAATTTTCCTGCCTCAGGCGCCAAGATAGGGTCCAGGGGTAAAGATTGGTGGACCATATGAGTATCTCCATTCCCCACACGCTAAGCATCTCTCAACTTCAACACTATTATCTAGGGTACAGAATTTGCAAGACCAGACCTTCAACTTCTTAACTCCATTGCCTTCATTCTTTGGAGATCCGCAAGCTTTGCATATGAGCACCAGTGGCTGTAACAACATTTCAAGAAAGAAAGAGAGAGAGCTTTCATTCAGGACATGATGAAAGAGTACATTTGGCATTTCTCGAAACTAATGAATAGCTACACTACACTACACAGTATCCCAAGTAGAAAGTAGAAACCAATCATCCATAATGGTACCGCTAAAGAAAACTTGAGACATTCCCACAACCTACTATAATGCCACAAAGATTTCACAAAAATATAAATTGAACTTTTGATACTCATTTGTAACAATTAAACCAAAACTCCAAGCTTTGTTTCCTTTTTCCATTCACAATCAACACCCCATACTCTCGAGAAGGCATAATACGATTGTTCTATTGCCGTAAATATATTTTTCAAGTTTTCAACTACAAAAAAAAAGGATAAAAAGAAACAACAGAAAAAAAAAATTCAACACTTCATAAGACATAGACACATGACTACAATGGGTGGCAAACCACAACAGGGATACAACAGAAAGCTCATTCCCAATAGTAATATACCAACTTCAATGGATAAAATACCCTTAATCTTTTTCCCCCTTTGCAAAGAAAGCAAAGGCTTGATAAACTCGACAAACAGTTGAACATAAGTGATCCAAATGAAAATTGTCCTTTAAGTGCAATTTTGGGATTTGGCCATCGACATGATAAAATATCTAGGATGCACAAACAAGTCTTTAATTTGACCCAAAAATTCAGGAAGTTAAGTAGGATTAGATGTGTTTAGCGATTATTACAATGATAGTGTTGCAAATTCATTATTAAGGATTGAGGTTGAAAGGTGAAATGAGTAATGCAGGATCTATTGCAATTTCTCAATCATAGTTCTAGCATTCTTGATTGCTCTTTATTCTGACCGGGAAAAAAAATACTTGGAAAGTTTCGAAAGAGCCAGGTCAAAGAAATTACTAATCAGACATTCATGAGTTTTCAATATTTCAGTAAGACAAGATCAAGACTAGACTTCATAAGTTTACACATCAAGAAACACGGTATTGATGAGAACTGAGAAGATAAACATGTCCAAATGCATCAGCATATTGACATATTGGACTATGATCAACCCTTTGGTGAAAAGCCTGATTGGCTACGTATTAATATTTATAATATAAAACATAACATGCTTCAATAAATCCATTCGACGGTCTCAAATAGATTCATCCAATGACCATCAACATTCCTCTAAAAATCATTCACATTACACCGTGCCTTCAGGCACGGGTTATCCCTAGTAATTAATATAAGAGGGGAAGGGTGGTGATATAAAAATCTTATGAACCACTGGAGGAAGCGCATAAACTCTACCTGGTTTAATAATGTACAGGTACCACAATGCCACATCGCTTGGACATCATCTGCTCCCTGGCTACGAATAGGTACTTGAGCTGAAGTTTGCATAGATCTTTCCTCCAACACTCCGGATGCTTTGGAGCTTTCAGAAGATCCTTCATTATCCAAAGATTTGGAACCACACCATACATCATCATGCAATCTTCTTTCTGCTGCCATAGCAGCAGCTTGAATCGGGCTCAGTGCAACCATAATGCTGCTATCACCACCAATACGCTTGGGCCCAGATGGCAACAATACTCCACGGCGTACTCTATTTTCTGCAGCAGCTAGGGAATTCTGGCGCAGAGATGACAAAGGAGGTTGACGGGAAAACCCACCTAATCGTCTCCCAGGAAGATCAAATCCTTGCCCAGTGCCGGTAATCCCTTTAGCCAATAGATCCTCACATTCCTGCAGAGCAGCCGAATGAATCAAGTACTTAAAAATGTCTAGGAAACCAGACATATGAAGAAAGTACACAATTTACAAGGATGGATTACCCAATACAATGACAAAGTTTTCATGACAGGAATTACCCTATAGAATGCAGACATAACTCAATATTGTCAGTGTAAACAAAAGCCTAACATGAATCAGACATTAGAGCACCCAACTCAGCTATTTTCATATATAGCTGTAGCAATATAAAGCAACTTCTACGTTTTGGCACACCACAACACATCATACGTGGGCATAATTTGTAACAGGAAAGCACCCAAATTATTGAGGCTTTAGCTCCCTCACATGAAAATAAACTGAACCAATTGTATATCCTAAACTCCCAGTTAGTAAAGAAGGGAAAAGTGAAGAGAAATAATTGCACAACCTTACAAGCTAAGTTTTCACAATTTCTTTAAGAGATTCTTACTAATTAGTGCAGCCAAAGACACGTATGAAGCTCTAGAAAAAATACTGTCAAGAAAAAGCTTTTATGGGGCTTTAGTACCTATGGGATTACTTAGGCGTACTAGACTAAAATGGTCCGTATACATGGAATTCTTCCGGTGCTGACCAAGCGAGGGATAGATTCCACCGCTACAAAATCCAATGAGTTTTCACCAACCTTAAAACTTCAAAGCACTAAACTAAATACTATCTCTTAGTCCCATCACAGATTGCTAAGTGATCTACCCTAGAAGGAAGCTTCACACAGTGGAAGATCCAAAGTCAGTACTCAGCAACATAAAAATAATGTCAATCACCAGATGGTTATCATGGGTAACCACCAAAAGAGCAAGAATGATACATGGCTGATAATAATGCTGGCAGAACTGTGATAACTGTCTGTTATCCATTTATATTTATTCTGCACAAAAGTAATTTTTTTTTTAACAGTCCACTATTTGGCCTGCCATCTACGAAGAAGGGAAGAAAGAAAAGAGCACACACCAACAGCAACAATAACACTATTTCATCCAAAAGTATGAACAAGGATAAACCAATAACCTTTCTGATTTCATCCAAAAGGTTGTAGAAATCAGCATTGTGAGGGCCATGCTCATTGTGGCAGAGCTCATGAAGCATAGTATCAAGAGCTTGGTTGTAAGGGAAGAAATCCCATTCATTGTTTGGCTTCCGCAGTCTAAGCTTAACCTCTGCACCTCCTCCTATGTTCAGCCCCAGAAGAGCAGGATTGGAAGGGCTGCAAATAAAAATTCCCGAGGAACATATGGACATTGCATGGGCAAAAAAATATGTAGGACACCAGGTCAAGGAAGGGAAAGCATAATCATTACCAAAATTCAGAAAGGACCTTGACTTTCCATTTACGCTTGCGCATGATGGGTTGCACCTGTCTTGCAACATTTTCAAGAATTTCCCTTGCCTCGTCTTCTCGAACTTTCTTGAGAGGCTTGATTTCCCAGACCTTGTTAAGATCATTGAGATCCATATGGATTGGGAAAAATCTGAGCCAAACTTGCAAGCAGAGACTGAATGTCGATCTTATGTCCTACACTTTGATATAGACTTTCCTATCAAAAAAAGAAAGAGAAAAACCTTTGATATAGATTTGGCAGAAAAATAGCTGAGACCTAGAAATAACTGACATATTACATCATCAAGAAGGATATGCACGAAGGCACAGAAGCTACATCAGAAACAGGCAGCAACAAGATATATCCTTTTCTACTTGCAAGGGTTTTGCTCAACTGTGAAATGCCTTTCCTGGCTTAACTCTTGCCTTATATACTTCGTACTAGTACTTGAGAAGAAGCATGCAACAGTCAAAACTCAGCTAAAATTGCACAACAACAGGAAAGTAACGTGAAGTTCTTGCGAGATTACCACTAGAATAAAGAAAAAAAAAACGTCACAGATCAAGCTGCCAATGAGACAACAAACTCAAGTTGAAAGAGAAGGACTAGTTTCTTCAACAAGTCTAATCAGAATTCTTGCAGTTGTTCAATTACATGGAAATTAATTGAATTGTTCGATTATTACAATCATATAACCAGAAATCTCGAATAATTTGGTTGGGAGGGCATCAATAAACAAACCTAAACATGAAAGCTAGAGATAGAAAGGAACATAAGAAATCGGAACTACACTACCTGGAGAGCAGCACCAAAACATGATCACTAGTACTATATCCAAGATGACGACACTGAATCACCACACCAATTTCAACTGGTTAATCAAATAGCCATTGATATGTTGGATTGATTGATAGACAGAGTGAGGGGATACCACAATAATCAGACGATTTGTTTATTTTCGTTTTTTGTGAGAAAATTCTGGGATCAGCAATGACGTTTCATGTCTTGATAACCACTCCAAAGAGAAGGGAGAGACAGGCGAGGCTCCTCTGCGGTTGGTTGGGACCTAACCGCACGCGGTGTGGTTTAATAAAACGGCACCGTTTCAGACATTTTTAATATTTTTTTTTAATTCCTCTTTCCCAAAACGACATCCAAAATGACATTGTTTTGGGACTGAAAATTCCAGACCCAGATTTTTTTTCTTTTCCCCCGCTTTCTCTTCTTCCGCCTTCTTTTTTCTCTTCAACTCAGCCGAACAGGTGTGGCAGGTGTGTACATGAAAAGTTGCAGACCCAGATTTTTTTTCTTTTCCCCCGCTTTCTGCTTCTCTCGCCTTCTTCTTCCTCCTCAACTTAGCCGAACGGGTGTGGTGGGTGTGTACATGAAAAGTTGAAGGCTTTGCATGCATCTACGAACTAGAGAGTTCGCCTAAGGGAACATTTTTAGAGCATATACGATGTAACCACTACCTTCCATAGAGAAAAGTGCAAAGCTATCTCACTGCATGGATTTCATTTTGTTTTGTGTTGTTCAAATATCTATAAAATGTCAATTTCTGTAATAGCTCATCCAAGGTGACATATTTGCACCAAAAAGTGTACATTGAACATGATAGTAGATAATAATAGATACAATCTTCTATAACCGAAGCTCGAAGTGCATCCAAGCAAGGCAATCTATGATTCTTATTTTTATCTTGTCCTACACAAAACTTTGCACATTTTCCAGAAGATTACGGAGGCTTGAGGCTGAAAAGATAAATAAACTTCAGTTATAATAGCAGGTATTTGTTTCTACTCTGAAGCTTTCTCTGTTGTTTGTTGTTCAGTCCAAACATATAGCATAATGAATATTTGAAGCTTTCTTTGTTGTTTGCTGTTCAGTCCAAGCATATAGCATAATGAATACTTGAAGCTTTCTTCGTTGTTCAGTCCAAAGATATAGCATAATGATTACTTGCTTTCTATGTTGTTATGTATATTTTATGCCAAACAGACATATAGCATAATGTATAATTTTTTGAATTTCATACATATAGTATGTATTTCATTCACAACAGAAAATCTAATTCAATTAAATTTCTTATTGTAGGATACTTTGATAGATGATTTGGGAGTTAATGCAAAAGAGAATATATATCATATTGGTATGCAATTTAATGCGGAGGAAGATGCTTATGCATTTTACAATAGTTATGGAAGGTTTGTGGGATTTAGTGTGAGAAAGGATTTTCAAAATAAAAGTTTGAAAGATGACGTTGTCATTTACAGAAAATATGTTCGTTGTAAACAAGGTAAAAGGGGTTGTGATAAAAGAGAGTGTCAAATAAAGAACCCGCGAGCAGAGACAAGAACAAATTGTCAAGCTCATATATGCATATCTCTTAATAGAAAAATTGGTAAATTTATTGTGCTGAAGTGGGATAACAACCACAACCATCTTTTGCACCTTGCAGAATGTGTGTATATGATGTCATCCCAACGGAAGGATACCGCAACATAAGACATTAATATTGATATGGCAGCGGATTGTGGATTGTCACTTAAGGTTTCCTATGATCTTTTCAGTACTCAGTCTGGAGGAAAGGAAAGTCTTGGTTTTACTCATCAAGACCAAAAGAATTACCTCCGTGAAAGGAGGCAACGAGACTTGAGGTATGGTGAGGCGGGTAATTTGTTGAAGTATTTTCAAACAGAAGTAGTGAAAAATCCATCATTCTATTATAGAGTGTAATTTGATGCGGAGGAGCATATTACTAATATTTTTTGGGTCGACCCAGTGATGATTATTGACTATGACAACTTTGGAGATGTTATCTCATTTGATACTACTTTCAGAACGAACATGGAGTATCGACCCTTTGCTTGTTTTACTGGCTTCAATCATTTCAGGGAGACAGTCTTATTTGGAGCTGTATTATTGTATGATGAAGACATTCCTACAAGCTATGTCTGGAAAATATCCTATTACCATCTTCACCGACCAAGATCAAGCGATGACTAAGAAAATTTCTATAGCCATGACAGAGACATATCATGGGTTATGTACTTGACACCTTTGTCAAAATGCTTTGAAACATTTGGGGAACATATATAAGGATGGTTCACAATTTCCTGCTCGATTTAAAGAGTGTGTGTATGGATATGAGGAAGAGCATGAATTATTTGAGGCTTGAGAATCATTGCTTGCGGAGTATAATTTGCATGATAATATGTGTATGAAAGCAACCTGGGCATTGCGAGAGAAATGGGGGCATGTGTATATGAATAGGACTTTCACTGCAGGAATGAGAAGCACCCAATTGAGTGAGAGCTTGAATGCATCCTTACGGAAGTATTTAAAGCCAGACTATGACATTGTTCAGTTCTTTGTACATTTTGACAGAGTTGTCAATTGGTGTCACATGGTGTTAAGGAATTGTTCAAGGAAGTGGATAATACGTATGCATCAATTGGTGATGGTGGCTATGATGTTGATCCAATCCATGAAAATATTGGCCCAATCCATGAAAATGTTCTCCAAGTTAAAAGTTTAAAAAGAAAAGAAGGTGGTTACAAGGGTTGGGATCGACTCAAATCTTGGCATGAGAAAGCAACAAAGAGAAAGAAAAGAGCTTCTCAATCATCACATATGTCTACGGTATCGTATAAATATAATTGCAGATTTTTGTAGTTCACTTCATATTTTTATTTACTTCATATTTTTATAAACATAATTTTCAGTATTTTTGTATTCCAGGTACAAGGTACATCAGCATATGGTCATTCGATGTCTTCTCAAGCTTCAAATAGTGTACAAAGTATTATGGTAGATTACCTTATTGTTAACTTTATTGTTTCATCGTACATGTATCAAGTTTCTTTGTTTGTCTGACTCATTTCATTAATGTAGGGTACTCTGACTGATTCAACACATGTGCAATCTTTAAATGATGCTGAATCATTATTCATTCATGGGAGATTCAACGTGTAAGGATACTTAGAGGATCAATAGTTTTTAATGAATGTAAGGATTCATCATTTTAAATTTTTAATGAATGTAAGGATAAATGTGAATTTTTAATGAATCGATCATTGTATTGTAAGGATGCTTGTGATATTTTTTTAATGAATGTGACCTTTTTTTGATGAATGTGATATTTTTAATGAATGTGATCTTCTTAATGAATGTGATCTCCTTAATGAATATGATCTTCCAAGTCACAACAATATACAAAACCCACGATTTCATTAATATACAAAACGCACAAGTTCATTTACAACACAAGTTTTATCACTACACCATTGCTCTTATAGCTCTACTTCACTAGAATCACAAATATAAACATCACCACTACTAAAGTGACTACAAACATATTTGACTTCATTGAACCTTTTTTAGCCTCAACACGTTGAACTACATTATAAAGTTCTTCAATCTGCAACTTCAATGTAGTTACATCGTGTTCAATTCGTCGTACATTCTCTTCTAATCGTCGTACATTGTCTTCATTTCGTCGTGCATCCATCCTTTTATTTGTAATTTCCAAAGAGGGGAGAGTAATATGAGTCATCCACTTATAAAAGTGACTGGAATCGTCTGGACATCTGCAGTATAGCCTCCCAGGATTTTTTTCAGATTCGAAAACTTTGATAATGACTCTTTAGGTACAAATCGGGCAAGTGCTATTGCGATATCTTAAATATTCGTTGCTTCTTGTCGTGCTTGAAGATGTCATTCTTGAACCAGGTAGAATTGCTTGAACCAGCTATCAGATAATGGATGAAAGCTGCACCTAAGCTCCTATTAATGAGCTGTTGAGGATGGTTGTTGAGGATCTTCTGCTTGGTTGCTAGTATTGCATTCATATAAATAACTAAATACTTAGCAACAACACCCCATAGAAACAATATTCTCATCATGACTGATGCAAATGACAAGTATTCGATGTCTAACATATTTAACTTCACGGGAATGGAAAATTCTTAAAAAATGTACCATGTGATGTGTTTTAGTGGATTGCAAAACTCAAGAACACTGAACACACTATTTAGATGGCAAGAAGCAAAAACACTATAATCAAAGCAAAGAAACAGTGCAATAGTTAATTTACAGGATGGTAGGATCAAGAATGTCTTCTATTTTCTAACAAAATTTTCGTTAGAGTGTTAGGATTGTTGTCATTATAAAAAAGAGGTTTAGACTCGGAGTTTAAGCAGACATTTGACAAATTATAACATTTTACAACATAACATATGTACCAGTTAAAAGACCAGCAGTAGTTACTACAATTTGAACATTCACAACTGCAGGAGCCATAAATCAAAAAATCATTATGTTCTTCCTACAATTAAACAAATATCTATAGTTCAGTTAGAATACATGATGGTTTATTTTTCAGTTTTCACTTATTATAAGCAACAAATTGATACCCCAGCCCCAAGGATCACCAAAATTCAAGCTTGCAGGCACTCGACTTTGTTTTCATCCAGACTCAGAAGTCAATAGAGCAAAAGTTCATAATGGATATGGTCTTGATTTTGGAAAGCTCAAACAGAGATTAGCATTGATGTAAAATATATCATAATTATATCAAGAAAATTGTGATTTCAATATTTGGGAGGTTAATTCAGATAGAAAAAATTGTGGCTTGGTTTCTGCTAAAGACTTATTTGCTAGCTTAATAGAATATTAGAGAGAAAAAAAATCATATGTTATCAAATATTTCATGTACAAGGTTACACAGTATCCCAAACTAAGTGGGTTAGTTTGTTAGTACTAGCAAAAAGTCGCATTTTAGGATAAAACTAGGGCATTGATCCAAACATGGTCAAATCAATGGTTTAATGATGTATCTGATAGTTAGACAGTACAAAACAATTAGCAGATATTAAACCAATGTGAAATGATTTTCCACTAAATCGAATTCTATGTCTATATTATGGTCTAATTGCAAATCCACAAATAACCAAAATTCATTATACCCTAAACTTCATGCTCAATCAGGAATGAAAAAAGAAACTATCTTTAAACAGGTCTCATAATCACAAAGTCAGACACATATATAGGTAACGTGGGGCATCCTAATCACAAATGCAAAAGGAAACTATCAGTCTTTTCAATTAATTTCGAAAATCTTATAAGTTACAATGTTAATCATACTAGTTACAATGTTAATCATGCATGAACAGCTTTTATATGGGATTTAAGGGGGCCGGTACCTTTTTTAAAAAATATAGGGCAAAAAGTACCACTTTTAAAAATATTTGTCAAAAAGTACATAGTGCATAACAAATGTCAAAAATAGCCCAATCAGAAGAATGTGAACAGTCGCCTAATTTTTTGCCTCCATATCCGAAAAAACGGGAAATGGAATGTTACATCTTATAACTCCTTCAATATTGCCGAAAATTTTGGTTTTTTAAAATTGGATTACATCACTTTCTAAAACCTCCAGTATTTCATAATAGATGGTCCAAATCTTTTTTTTATTTTTTTGTTCTTTGGATGGGTTACATTGTGAGAACTTGAGAAAGTAACTACTGGGGAATTAAACAAGGAATCGGTAAAGGGAGATCCTTATAGTGTGGTTAGAAAGGTACGATAATACTTCATAAACCCTTTATTCATTTGAAATCATGATGTTCAGAATGATTTTTTTTTTTTTGGGATCACTGTTAAAACCTATTGTTCACAAATACTTTGAAAACTTTAATGTAACACCCATTGTTCAGAATGGGTTTGTCGTTCATGTGTTCAATGTTCATCTTGGAAGAATTTCAAATGGGTTTTTCATACAACTAATTTTGTAATTTTTTTTTCTGGGTTGATGTGTTCAATGTTCAACAGTGAAAAATCCCATTCAATACCCGTTGTTCAGAATGGGTATTTCGTTGAACCCATTTTCAATTTTTTTTAATGGTTCACTATTCAACTTTGAAAACTTCTAATTAAAGTCATTCTGTTTGACACTTCTATGTTAATTTTTCCTTTTTTTTTTTTGTAGATTCTCAATCATTATTGTATATGAGTTGTGGTGTTTTGTTCAAA
>CM042192.1:405509-435256 GCA_023539305.1 Ilex asprella
CCGGGTCATATTAGGCTTGACTAATTTCCAGATACGTTTCCCAAAGTAGAAATGGTTGTACGCTGAATCATGGCCAAATCTCTCTCTAGGTGTCAGGTTTTCTGAAGAATTGTCCATATAAATGGTGAACGTGCTGAATTCCATTGGTGTATCTCCATGATGTGTTAATACAAGTAAACATTCCAGGAGTTCCTCTTGTACTAATTTTCTTTTGCTTGATTTCTAGAGTGTATTTTTTATGTAAATACAAAAAAATTGCTTGTAAGACAAATAATTTGAGTTCAATGGACTTTTGTTCGAAGCATCTACTTTCCAAACTATCCTTTGTAGTTGTAGTGATAGTCCTATGTTTTTAACGAAGCATTCCCTTTGGTTTATTGAATTGATGTTAGCGAATCAATCCTCCAGTAGTGAATTGCTTTGTCAAAATGGTTGAGATTCTTATCATTTTAAGTGTGGGTTCATCTTTGAGTATGTTAGTAACTTTGTTCATCAGCCAGATTGCTTGTCTGTGCAGATGGGATCTATTCAGGAGAAGATAGACTTTGAATCTGATGAAGAGATACCTTTTAGCTCATCACAAGCCACTGCTAAAGTGCAAGCTTTTCATTTTGAGACATCTCACATTGTATCACGTGCAAATGTGTTCAGTACATGGGCCTTAAAAAGGATACATAGGATCAGCCCTATGAGGAGTATTTGTATTGTTTTAATTAAAGCAAAGATTAACATTTTGCTTCCTTTTGGGCCCCTAGCAATACTGTTGCACTACCTTACCAGGAAGCATGTAAGAAGTATACCTCTCTAAACCATGTTTTTGTCATTCACTTCCATAGGGAAGGGAATATGCTAAACAAGTGATTTTGATGCCTTTCTTGTGGGGTTTTAATTCTTTGATGGTCACTTCTATATTTTAGGGATGGGTCTTCATTTTCACTTTATTGGGCATTACACCTTTAGCAGAGCGTCTGGGTTATGCAACTGAGTAAGTGTTTGCTTGTTGAATTTAAATGCAGGATCCTGTCATTTTTGTTCCTTTACCATTCTTTTGTTCTCTTGGAACATACTCATATCTTGTTTCTGTACCTTTACGTGGAACATACTAACACCTCGTTCACTTACCACTATGGTCCAGGCAGCTTGCATTTTATACAGGACCTACAGGTACATGATTTTTTTTTTAACAGACAAAGTAATATAAAAAACCAGGATGTTCATGACACACAAGTTTTTGGATTGCCTTGGCACTATTGCGCATGATCACAACATACATCATTTCAGCTGGGCATATTTCTCCCTCTCCAATTGTACATAGAGGCATTTATTGTGTACTGAGTGTTTCCACTTGTGCTAAAGAATGTTGAGTCTATTTTACTTATTCATAGCTTAGTTTAATTTCAAAATTATTGTGCCATCCGATTAGTTTCGAAAATGCTCATTTGCACTGAGCGGGGATCACATAAGTGAGCAAATGTGTGTAATCCCTGTTGAACTTGAGTGTTGTAGGCGTGAACGGATTCACTAATGGCCTCTCCGCACTTTGGAACCTCACAAGTTCACCGGGCTGGAGAATAAAGTTGATTTTGGATATGTTGTGTGCATGAGGGAAATGCAACATATGGGAGCTATCCATCTGTTTTGAAGTAAATTTACTGGCATGTTTTTTGTTAAGAGTATTATGTAAATACTAGTTGTAATAAGTTTACAACTAGAGGGTATACACGTCTTTTGTATGGTATGACTTAACTATAAATACAAGTGGTTTGTGAGAGATAAATTAAGTGTTTGACCACTCTCCGTCTTTCTCTAATATTGTGTTAACTCTTTAAACTTAACATATGAGAATTGAGCTTTGTTGCCCATTTTATTGAATTAGATCTGTCAGTTGGCTCAGTTAAGCCCTCACTTTAGTTGTATTCTTTTATTAATTGCTAATAAGCACGCTTGCTTCTAAGTAGGACAATTGTTGGACCGACTCTTATCATACTCAGAGACGTATCTGATACTCTTTTGGCAGTTTCCATAAGTGAGAAATAGAATCTTAATTGCGAACATATGTTCGACACTACTTTGGCAATATCTCTGACCCTTTTTGGAAACCTGTTAATGTGTGTTGTTGAAAATTGAAAACTCATTTGACTTATAAGAATTATATCATGGATAAATGTAAAGTTTTCAAAAGTAATCACATTGAAGTTTTACTAATGAAGAAAGCTTGGAAGGATGGGAGGAAATGTTATAATTGCATATGCTTGCTTCACTTTACCTATAAGAAATGGGTGATCATTGGCAACTAAGGATAATTTTTCTCAAGTTTTTTAAGAAAAATAGCAATATGATTTGCTGTTCAAAAGGTAACGATTTCTTATATTGTTTAAATATATGTATATATATATTGACATGGCTATTATTTTGATATATAAGACATAATTTTGATATAACGATTTCTTATATTGTGCATGTGGAAATTACATGCCGGTGAGATATTATTTCCTCTGTTCTCTCTCCTTTTGAAGAACTACCAATACAATGGGATTTCTTGACTGTAAAAATTCTAATTGACCTGTTCAAAATTCCAATTAACAGCTATTTGGTAAGGTACTAAAATATTATATGACGTTTGAATTCCTAGATCAATGATTATTCCTAGAACTTCCATATTTATGTATTTGTGTCATGCATGTGCATTCCCATGTGCCTATCTGTACTGATAAATTTGAAATTAGAAATAACTTGCCAAATGGAAGTTATTCTTCCCATACTTTCCTTATGTAATTATGGTTTTCTGTGCCATGAAGAGTGTTTTTTGGTTGGACTTGCAGTCGGTGGCCTTCTAAACGCTACATTTGGCAATGCGACAGAAATGATAATTTCGATATATGCATTGAAGAATGGGATGATTAGGGTTGTTCAGCAATCATTACTGGGTTCCATCTTGTCGAATGTGTTACTAGTGCTTGGATGTGCCTTTTTCAGTGGTGGGATCATTCATTACCAGAAAGTTCAGGTTTTCAATAAGGTAGATGATCATAATCTGCTAAAATGTTTCTTCATGACGGTGGAATGAGCTTTTTCAGTGGAATTAACTTATACTATCCTCTGCTCAAGTAAAACAAAAAAACCAATTTATGTTAAAATGTTGCAGGCAGCTGCCCTGGTGAACTCAGGATTGTTGTTGATGGCTGTTATGGGACTATTATTTCCAGCAGTGCTTCACTTCACACGTACAGAGGCACATTTTGGGAAGTCAGAGATGTCTCTTTCAAGATTTAGCAGCTGTATAATGCTGGTGGCATATGCAAGTTATCTTTTCTTTCAGCTCAAGAGTCAAAGTAATCTTTATAGTGCTATTGGTGAGGTTGGTCTTTTTGTTGAGTTTTGTTTGAAGAGGTGGTATGTAACTGGAGTTTTAAAATGAACTATGGGAACATACATGATTGCTACTTGGTTTGCCTGTTTGGTATTCTTCATTACTTCTTTGATACAATGTATATTGTGTAACGCTTAAAGTGATCACATGCATATGTGGCTTGTGGCATAATAGTGTGCTATGTGCAAATCTTACAAAGCTCGAACTTGATAGATTACGGCCAGTATATTTTTGTGAGAACTCTGTACAGTCACAAGGATGCTTTGACTATTCTCTAACATTACTCTGGCATCCGTTGCAGGAGAGAGAAAATAGTACCGAAGATTCTGATGAAGAAGAAGTCCCTGAGATTACACAGTGGGAAGCAGTTGGGTGGCTTGCTATTTTGACTCTCTGGATTTCTCTACTGTCTGGATATCTTGTTGATGCCATACAGGTAAGACCTGTGAGACAAGATTCACTTCAGTAACTAGCATGCATTTGGACTATTTACAAATGGGAAAAATTGGAACTGTTCTATCTTCTACCTCATGAACTTTTTTGAATTTCTAAACTATTAGGTTGACTGCTATAATCAGTAGCTCAATCTAGATGATTGATGTGTCGTGCAATCTTTATGTAATCATGCCAAAAAATTTATAATTCTTCCTACTACTAATATGAAGTTCACGAAGTTCAAGATGTTATCATGAGAGGGATGCATGCATGATTATTTTTTTCTCAACTCAACTCAACTCAACAAAGCTTTGTCCCAATATTTCTGGGGCATTGTTTTATTATGCTACTAGATAAATTGGGTAGAAAATATTGAAGTTTCAAAAGCAATTTGGCTTCATTTCCAAAATTGGAGATGGACATTATTTTGAATTGTGTTAGTTTATAGAAACACTATTTGTATAGTTACTATCTTGGAAACTTAGCTGAACTCTAGAAACAGTCATCTTGACTAAATATCGCTGGTATCTTTTCAGGGAGCATCCGACTCCTTGAACATGCCTGTGTCTTTTATCAGTGTCATCCTGCTGCCAATTGTAGGGAATGCTGCCGAACATGCGAGTGCTATTATGTTTGCCATGAAAGACAAGCTTGTGAGTGCTGAAAAATCATACCAATCATTTCCTACTTTTGTCAATTCAGTTGATTTAACTGTATTCTTGGACAGGATATCACCCTTGGAGTTGCGATCGGTTCCTCAACTCAGATATCAATGTTTGTGGTAAGACCTCAAATTCCATTTTGATCATTGATTAAATTTGAACAGTGTCTGTTAACTACTTCCAACTTAATTTTCTGTGAAGCAAAAGAAACCTTCTTTCTTTCTCCATTTCTGATGAGTTATGCTAAACTTATTTTCTGCAGGTGTGTATAAGACTGAGTGGTTGAAATAATGTTTTGTACTAGAGTAATGTTTCAGGAGAGAATGGTCTTACTAATGCTGTGTATTTGATAAATGCAGATTCCCTTTTGTGTAGTTGTTGGTTGGCTCATGGGAGAGCCTATGGACTTGAATTTCCAACTTTTTGAGACTGCTACGCTATTTATCACAGTTCTAGTGGTGGCATTTATGCTGCAGGTTTCTCTCTCTCTCTCTCTCTCATGTATGTATCTGTTCTTTCATACTCATCTCTAGCTCTTTTAGAGCATGTTAGATATGTCATCTATGTTGCATATTCTCAACTTCTAATTGATATTTCTTAGTAGTTAAAAAAGAAAATAAGTAGAGAAAGAATGGGCCTTGGGACACAATAAATAAGGAATGGTTTCACTTTGATGTCCAAATTTTACCTTACCTTATTTTCCCTGGAACGTTACTAGTTTCTGAAGATGCCTTTCTGTAGAGTTTTAAATACTCACATGCAAAGAAAGTTCTAAGTGCAAATTGCAATTCGGAATATGTAAAATGGGATGATGTCTCAGTTAAGGCATATCTAAGAGAATAAAAATGAGCGGCTCATGTTTAATTTGTGGTAGTTTCGCCCAATAGGTTTCAAGACTTTCCACATCTAGGCCATCTACCTGGATTTTCTCAGTGCTATTTGTCAGAAATTGTAATTTTGATATCATAATTGGCTTTTGGATGGAATATGTAGGAGACATGTCATTTGTACACAGTCCCTACCTAGCTCGGCATCCACACCCTGCATGCATTGTCCAATGCTTTCAAATGATGAGTCCTCTTATTCCATTTATGAGTTGCATCAGATGTCATTCTTTCAGATTCAAGTTAAAAAAATTTTCTTTACTTTACTGAAAAGATAGATGGTTGCTTCAACCATTTGTTTTTACTAGCTAACCATACCTGATGCTGTTGTGTGGAGATCGGGTTTATTGGAAGCATTCTAGTGCATTCCACGTTGAGGGTCCTCACTGTTGACTGGCTTTTTGCTAATATCAGATCCACACAATAGCATCTGTACGTCTAGAAACAAAGGTGGTATAATAAACCCTCATGCTCTTATGAAATTTCTTCTGTTAGTAATGACTAATGAGTATGGTGAGCGCTGAAAGTTACTGAATAATGAGTTACAAGGTTATTGTGCCATGGATTAGGTTAAAGGGACAGCTAAGTTCCGACTCTGCTGTCCTTGGTGAGTACTGGTTTCAAGAAACTTGTAATGAATTGAGCGGAATTGATATCCGTTCTGCAGTGTGAAGGCCAGTGTCAACCAAACTCCTCCGTCTTTCCAAGTTGGAGAGGGTTGTGCATGGGAGTGCAGTTTATTCAGAAAGATGACTCATGACTGGTGCAGTGACTGCAGATACCAAAAGTACATGTTCCCATGTTGTACTTGTACCAATCTTTCCTTTGAATTTACAGTGGGCTCGACATAGATTGATTATAGGTAGAGCGTAATCTCTGTGGTCATGTGATGTGTATGCTATCATACATGAGATATTGCTTATGGATCAAGAATTCATAATCATTGCTTCAATTGCTGCAGGAAGGGACATCTAACTATTTCAAAGGGTTGATGCTTATTCTATGCTATCTGATTGTTGCTGCGAGTTTCTTTGTCCATGTTGACCCGTCAAATGGTAATTCCATCAAACATAGTTTTTGGTCAATTGAAATTGGTAAAGCTTAACATTGTTTACGACATTACTGTTTTTGTATAATTGCTTCTATCCTCAAATGATGTGATATATTGTTTTCTTCTCTCATATCATGTATGTGATCTATAGTTTAGCAGCATCTTTTGTGCGAATATGTAATGAGTTTAGCTTTTCTAAGGGTCCTTTGGCTGGTTAGGTATGGAAACAATAATAGAGAGCTTTCATTACCTAAATTTTCACAGCAGATAAGTTATTCTTTAGATAGAAATTTCTGATACTTCTAATAATTTTTGGTAGTCCTTAAAAAATGAAGTACTTTATGCTCCACGGTGGAGGGCAAGATTTAAGCTGGCTTTCAATTCTGAATTTTTATATTTGGTTCATATCATATTATGTTACTGCTACATGTAGCAATCTGATATGTTTTGATCAGTGGCTTAATCCTCTTTTTAAACGTCTCATTGAATACTGTTAACTGTTTTCATCAACCGAAACAACAAATATTCAGTCTAGCAACAACATTTTTTGCTGTAATTTTCCCTGTGGACTCTGGTGCAGATGATGATTAAAAAACCAGGGAAGGAGATTGGCCATTGCACCAAAACTTTCTTGGATCATGTAGTGAGAGATTCATATGTTATCCATCATTATAAGAAGGCTGGAATTTTTATTCTCTTTGGCTAATAGTGATAGAAAAAGCGATTTTTCTCCGGAAGAAAGAACTGGAACGTGTAACTTATGTCCTCCTTTGATGATAGTTTTCTGCAAGATAACT
The DNA here is from genome assembly GCA_023539305.1 of Ilex asprella. Classification (NCBI taxonomy): domain Eukaryota; kingdom Viridiplantae; phylum Streptophyta; class Magnoliopsida; order Aquifoliales; family Aquifoliaceae; genus Ilex; species Ilex asprella. Next base: position 412,709 of record CM042192.1, read on the forward strand.
CTGCACAGTGTTCTTATTCTCTAATCGGGTTTGAGGTATCAGTCTTCTTCCTTGTTTGCTTTTCAGAGTAGTTTCTGAGAAATTTATGGACATGGCAGAACAAACATTAATTGGTAGATTTTTTTTTTATTATTGAAAAAAGGGAGAATATACCGGTGTATTTTATGCGTGGTGGTAAATGAGGAGCTGGGAAAGAATGCAATCACATTGGCATTTGGGAGGTTCACCTTGCATTCTAATCTGGAGTTTCATGTAGTGTAGGCTCTGCTAATTGGTAGTGGCGTAAAACGTGGTTGGCTGAGAGATATTCATGTAACTCTTGACCAAACTCTTCACCAACTATGTTTGGATCTGCTCACCAAATCTCCTTTGGACTAGTCATAATGTTTCTTTATCCATTTATTATAATAAATCTAGGCAACTAGCCCTAGCTGCTGACTATAATATATCCCACATTTTTTAAAAGATTCATAAATATATAGATATATATATTTGACAGCGATAACCCACCCCTGGTCAAAATAAGGGTGGTGGCTATTACCATGGGCTTTGAACAGTGCTTATACATTAATGACCCTTCTTCCTGTCATGAGTAAGTAGCTGACAACGACTATAAAAATGGTGCAAATGATGATGGCTGCAAAATGGGGTGATAGTAAATCACATAAATAATTCCAATGGGATGGCCGCATGTATAAAAGGCATACTCAGCTCAGCATTAGGGGTTTGGTTGGTTGGCCGGTCGGTCGAGTAGAGATGTTTGAGGTCTCTAAAGAATGAGGAACAACAGTTTACAACAATGAGCCACCCATATACATCTCTGATGATGGATATATGACTTGAATTATGGATGGCTTATATGTAGATCAACTCAGGTCATATACAAAAGTTAAATTTCTCCTGTCTCTCACACCCATCTAAACAAAAAAAACAAAAAAAACAAAAAAAAAAAAGGACATCCACATGTATGTATTTATCTGTCTATCAAGGGATCATCCTGAATCACATGGGCTTACTAAATTGGGTTGAAACCAAATAAGTCAGTCTGGCTGCACAAGGTATGGGTGTCCTGGAAAGGCTGCGGACATGTAGTAGCTTCGGAATAAGGTGTTTCGTTCCTTTACTCTATCCGCAAAAGTCGTATGGATGGATCTCCTATTTATGTAGACCAGGAAATTGACATAATAGACTACTACTATCAAAGAACATCTGTAATAAGCGATGACATTTTCAGACTAACTGGGTGTTGCTGACTTTTTCTGTGTTTTTCAATTTTCAATGAGCCAAGAGAAAAAAAAAACTAAAAACGTTTTCTCGCTTGTAACATATTTGTTTACTTGGTGGGGGTCAGCCTGCCCGACATGATTAGATAGATAGATAGATGCATAAAAGAGAAGACAAAAGAAAAAAAAATAGACTCTTGTGTTGGCGGATATTCATTTCATCCTCATGTTCGCTATCGATCCCCAAGATCTATCAATATTCATATATATACAATCAAGCTTAATAATAATCTTTTTTCTTGAATTTTTCTGAATTTCAAAATTGTACTTGATTTTAAAATAAAGTGGGAGCATAATAATGAGGGCAAATCATGAACACTAAAATTTAGCAGATAATTACAATTAGCTCTCTTAATCAGAGGGGTAACGCTAATACGATCATCTCAATTAAAATGTAGCAGCATCATGTGCCCGCAACACTGGATGCACAGGGAACCTAAAAAAAAAAGAGGTCAAAAGCTATGCTTGATACTGAACAACCATTCAGCTGAACATTCCTTCTGGTTCATGACGGTCAAGTCACCAATAAGGCTAGGTGTCTTATATTGTAAGTTGTAACAAAAGATCCAACCGAAAATAAATGCTAAAATCATCCAACACAAAAAACTTCTTCGTAATTTGGGTCTACTTGTAAGCAACTAATAAGCGAGCAAGACATGCTCATTTCTCTCTCTCTCTCTCTCTCTCCCTCTCTCTCCACGTACATTTCACGCTTTCTCCTGATTTGATCACCATATACAAAACCATATAGGGAAAGTCCACCAGCCATCCGCTCCAAAAGTAAACGCTTTTTAAGAATTCCCACCTCAGCTTTTGATATTGCTCTATGTCAACATCAACCACTCTCTCTCTCTCTCTCTCTCTCCCCAAGGGCGGAATAAGGTCTGCACAAACTTGGATGATAAGTGGAACACCCAATAAAAGATCGGAGGACCATGACCCTGATGGTCTCCTCAATCTGTCTTCTTTTGTAGTACTAATGATCAAGATAATAAATAGACCTCCCGGCAATCTGGTCTGACATATCATCAGCTTAGAACAGCCATGCTCTTGAGGCGGCCCTCCAATTGTTCTGCACCACAGTCCAACAGCCTCAAGCCCTTTGGCTGTCTCTTTTTGGAATTGTTCCTGCTACTACTACTTGTAATCCTATCTTTTTCCCCTAATCCTTCTCATGCCTCTTGCAACCAACTTGATCGCAAAACCCTCTTGTCCTTGTCCTTCAACAATGCTAGTACACCACCTTTAAATTGGTCTTCTGTTGATTGTTGCTTCTGGGAAGGCATCTCTTGCGAAGGTAAAGATCGAGTAACGCATCTATGGCTACCCTTCAGTGGTCTTCGTGGAAGTATACATCCTTCTATTACAAATCTCACCCATCTCTCTCAACTCAATCTCTCTCACAATTGGCTCCATGGCCCTCTCCCAGATGGATTCTTCTCGTCCTTGACTCTCCTCCAGATCATTGATTTGAGCTACAACAGTCTCTCTGGACAACTACTATCATCTGATAGATTGCCAATTACCATTCAGGCAGTGGATTTATCCAGCAACCACTTGAATGGAACAATCCTATCTTCATTTCTGCAGCCAGCATTGAATTTGGTAAGTTTCAATATTAGTAACAACAGCTTCACTGGCCCTATACCTTCCTCTATCTGCAGTAATTCACCCTCTCTCATGCTTCTTGATCTCTCGTTTAATGACTTCATCGGTCATATTCCCCAAGGATTTGGGGCGTGTTCCAAACTGAAGGTCTTACGAGCAGGTTTCAATCTTCTCTCAGGACAGCTTCCCAGTGATATTTACAGCGCTAGTGCGCTGCAAGAACTCTTCTTACCTGTAAATAAGCTCTCTGGAACCATTGGCGAAGGGATTGTTAACCTCGTTAACCTCAGAATCCTTGCACTCTATGGTAACGACTTTATTGGCATGATCCCTCAGGATATTGGGAAGCTAATAAGCTTGGAACAGTTGCTCCTCCACATTAACAACCTGAATGGCACTCTGCCCCCATCTCTGATGAATTGCAGCAGTCTCATAACCCTCATTTTAAGGGTAAACTCCTTCGTAGGTGAACTCTCCAGCTTAGATTTTTCCAAACTTGTTCAACTTAGCACAATTGACCTTGGGAACAACTTCTTCACTGGTACCTTACCACCTAGCCTTTTCTCCTGCAAGTCACTGACAGCAATCCGGTTGACTACTAACCAGCTAGAGGGAGAGGTCTTGCCTGAGATACTTGCATTACAATCTCTGTCCTTCCTCTCGCTTTCTAATAACAGCCTAACGAACATCACAGGGGCAATGAGGATTTTGATGGGTTGTAAGAACCTCAGCACTGTCATCCTCTCAAAGAATTTTTTCAATGAAGCAATACCAGATGACAAAAGCATAGTGGATCCTGAAGGATTTCAAAATGTCCAGATTCTGGGTCTAGGTGGTTGCCAATTCAGTGGTCAAATTCCCTCTTGGTTTGCTAAGCTAATGAAGCTAGAGGTACTTGATCTGTCTATTAATCGTTTAACAGGCTCAATTCCAGCTTGGTTTGGGACTCTTCCAAATCTCTTTTATATAGATTTGTCCGAAAACCTCCTTGGGGGAGAGTTTCCAAAAGAACTTACCAGACTGCCAAGGTTAGCATCACAGCAGGGTGCTGATCAGGTAGACCACAGTAATTTAGAGTTGCCCGTCTTTGTTCAGCCCAATAACGCTTCAAGTCAGCAATATAATCAGCTCGCTAATCTGCCACCAGCGGTATACCTAAGAAACAACAGCATCAATGGCAACATCCCCAGCGAGATTGGCCAACTGAAGTTTATTCATGTCCTGGATCTGAGTCTTAACGATTTTTCTGGCAGTATTCCTGATACAATATGTAACCTCACTAATTTGGAAAAACTGGACCTCTCTGAAAATCATTTTACAGGTCAAATCCCTGCCTCACTAAAAAATCTCCATTTTTTGTCATCTTTTAGCGTTGCAAACAACAATCTTCAGGGCCCAATACCAACAGGAGGTCAGTTTGATACCTTCCCCAAGTCCAGCTTTGAGGGAAACGAAGGGTTGTGTGGTCCAATGCTGCAGCGCCCGTGTTCTGATCAGTCGGCAACAACACGCCCTTCAGCAACTACAAAAAGCCCAAAAAAGAAAATCATCATCGGACTCATCCTTGGGATCTGTTTTGGTATTGGCTTCACCCTCACTGTGCTAGCATTGTGGATCTTGTCCAAGAGGAGAATCCTTCTGAGAGGTGACCAACAAAATATTGAAATGGATACTATATCCATCAACTCCAATTCTGGAATATCTACCGAGTTTGGCAAAGATAGAAGTCTAGTCATATTGTTTCCAAACAATAGAAACAATATCAAGGACCTCACAATCTCTGAGATCTTGAAAGCCACTAATGATTTCAACCAAGCAAATATCATTGGTTGTGGGGGTTTTGGTTTGGTTTACAGAGCCACTTTTGCAAATGGGGCCAAATTGGCTGTCAAGAAACTTTCAGGAGATATGGGTCTGATGGAAAGAGAATTCAAAGCAGAGGTAGAAGCTCTATCCACAGCCCAACACAAAAATTTAGTTTCCCTTCAAGGTTACTGTGTGCACGATGGTTATAGATTACTGATATATTCATACATGGAGAACGGAAGCCTGGACTACTGGCTGCATGAGAAGACTGATGGAGCATCCCAACTTGATTGGCCAACTCGACTGAAGATTGCACAAGGGGCAAGTTGTGGCCTGGCTTACATGCACCAGATCTGTGAACCACATATCGTGCATCGTGACATAAAGTCCAGTAACATACTCCTTGATGATGAGTTTGAAGCACATGTTGCCGACTTTGGATTGTCCCGATTTATTCTTCCATATAATACTCATGTGACTACAGAACTGGTTGGTACCCTGGGCTACATCCCTCCAGAGTACAGTCAAACATGGATAGCCACTTTGAGAGGGGATGTGTACAGTTTTGGAGTTGTTATGCTTGAGCTTCTCACTGGGAAGAGGCCTGTGGAGCTATTCAAGCCAAAGATGTCAAGAGAATTGGTTGTATGGGTGCAACAAATGAGAAGTGAGGGCAAACAAGACGAAGTCTTTGATCATCTCTTGAGAGGCAAGGGATTTGAAGAAGAGATGCTGCAGGTACTTGATGTGGCCTGCATGTGTGTTAATCAGAACCCTTTCAAGAGGCCAACAATTAAAGAAGTAGTTGATTGGCTCAAGCAGGTTGGGGCCAACCGGCAGACAGAAAAATAAGGGCAACCATACACATGCATATACAAAACTCTCTGTTTGCATATTTTGATGCAATATACTTATGTAACTAGTTGATTGTGCAGGCAGTCCCTTTTCCCTTTCTTTTACACATTAACGTTACCTGATGAGAATGATCAATACGTAAGAGACAAACATTACAACCAAGTGATCAAGGCATAGACTTCCCAAGATCCTTCGTAATGTGTGATTAGGAGTTTGTCATTTGGATTTCATAAAGCAATCGCCCTTTGAACACTATAGTCTGAACCACAAACATCTGTTAAGAGAAACAATAACATTACAACCCAGTGATCAAGGCATATAATTCCAATACATCTGTTAATAAAAACATTACAACCAAGTGATCAAGGCATATAATTCTAATATCTTCGTAGGAGTTAGTCATTTGGCTTTCGTAAAGCAATATCTTTTTGAACACAAAAGTGTCTGTAACACAAAATATCTGTTAATTTGTACAGAAATTGCACGTTCAAATCTTCTCATGACTGATACTTGCCCACACAAACATGTGTATACACATATATTAATTTGTACAAAAGATAAATTTTGTTAAATAGAAAAAATAATATAATTGGGAAAATGATGCTAAGATCTAAACAACTTATTTACTGAAGAGAAAGAGAAACAAAAAAGAATCATAAGTTTGCAAAGCGTAAACCATCAACTGCAAAAGCAAATCAATACCATTGTTAGTAATGCTATTATTCTATTGCCATAAGAAAAAAATAAGCAATAATCCACCTTTTCATTGCCGTCAAAAGCCTTTAGGTAAAAATTAGTTGGAGTTTATTCGTATGAGCCCTAAAGGATGCTTTCTAGACCACTCTGGTATGTAACTCTGCAGGTTTCTTCACCTTCTACTTCAACCAGCTATCAAAAGAGTAAATGTGAAATCAAGCAAACCACATAATTAAACTCTCATTAGCTTTTAAACCTCTGGCAGTTCAAAGGTTCACCTTTTTCTTTTGGGAAAGTTGCCGTTTTGAATTGGTCATCCTGTAAAATTTCTCCCCTTTCCTTTCTGTCACTTCTAATTTCTTTTAGCCTACGTTTAAAAATCAGATATACTATGTAGCTACTAGTACATAGTGCAATTACACAATTACATTTCGCACAATAGGAAACACTAAATCTAACCATCCAAATTTCTTTTCCCTATATCTCTCTGTAACCCTTGTTTTCGTAGGAGTAAACATAGAAGACAATTTCATCAAAATCAAACAAGACATTGCCTCTCAATTATTGGTGGATACCAACCTTTGTTGCTATTCTTTGTCGGATTCACCAGCAAAAGATAACTCACTTTAGTATATGTTATACTTCAAATTCATATATGATAGTTTCCAATATATCAAACTTGGAAATACAAATAATGAACGAAAGAATTTGCATGTAGAATAGCGGGATACCTCAAAATGTTTTGTATGTTATCTAAATTAGTCTACCTGGGCGTATCAATCTTCACAATATGTGGGGTGCTGTGTTCCCCCTTCCCATCCCATACCGAAACAATCCACGTTTCTTGTAACATTGGGCTTCTTAAAAATTAATGGTTTTTTGCGGGCGAGTGTATGTGTAGTGCATAAGGCTCCTTCCAATTAAGAGTAATTTATTTGTCTCCTGAGCCTGTGTGCATACTATTTTTCCATTTTTCTTCTTGGGGAGGGGGATGAGGGGGAACTAAAAACATAACAGTCGTGCATCAAATCCACTCTTAGTGGAGCAAGTAGACTGCAAATACAATCCAGACCAAAAACAACTACAAATATAATGCAATATACTGGAAAAGAAAAGTTCTGAAAAGAGGAGTAATGGCTTAATCATATGTACACAGTCAAAGAAGGCAAATTATATTTGTCCGGTGGCTCTCTTCACAGCTAACACAAGAGGACAATTGCACGCTAAATCAAAATTTGTACACATGCAGCTCAATGGGTTTTGTTTTTCTCTTCAATGGAGCTTCCACAGTTATGGAAAGCTCAGAACCCTGTTTGATAGTGGTTTGTGGCAGAATTCCTCGCATGGTAATAGAAATTGAGAGAAAGCTTGAATTGGCGAATATATTTGCTAATAACTGGTTTCTTTTTTATTTTTTTGGGGATACGCTCTTACTGAAAGACACAAGGCTATGCCTATTATTTGTTATTATGAGTTCCTTGATTCGGTGCTCAACATCTGAGCTAACCTCAACCTTTGAGATCCAAGTATATTGGTGACAAACATTTGGAAAATGCAGGGAATAGTACCTCAACCATTGGCATTGCAAGTAAATTAGAGTCTTTCAATTCCACCACCACTCCAAGTGTCCCCACGCAAAGCCACATATCCAAAAGGATTTTAATTAGCACCAAGGAAGAGTGACCTTACAAAAGCTTAAGTTAGAAAGAACTAAGGCTCTAAAACAGGTTTGCCAACTATAATGATTCTTTAAAAGGCTTACACAGGTGGTTAGTATAAGCACATTATGAAAAGATTTAAAGCTGCACCCAAATTCAGTTCAAACAGCATAAATAAATTTATATTTCTAACAAGAATCGTACAAAAGGTTTAACATTTATGAAGTTAGGTATATAAGGACAATAAAAACATCAGTTCCTGCATATTGTGTTGTAAAAAACAGTGAAAAGATTCCTGTTGGTGAGGCAGAGGCAGAGGCTAGGCTAGATCTAGTACGAGGGACAGATTTGAGAGCTAGGCATACACAATTAGTCAGTCTGTCATATATGTGCATACATACACTTGTGTGCGTGTGTGTGTGCGAGGGTGTGTGCACGTATGCAATCGAGTAAAGGAGGGAGAGCTGGATGCTAGTAAGCTGACTCTGGTTATGTTATGGCATTTTCACAAGCAAGTGGCAGGGCTAATCAACATGCATGAAACTTTAGTATTATTTGTACTGTTGGTGTTAAGATATCATTGGTTTTTTCCCAAAATTAGAGAATAACTTCTTTCCATTGCCGAGATTATCGTTTAGTATCGGAAAACTAATAATTTGAGATGGAGAGTGAGTGAAAGATAAGAAATGCAAAGAAGGGAACGAAATGTTCAATTCTTTTGTTCTCTTTTTTTAGTTCATCAAGGGGGGAAAAGGAAAACACTTTTGTGGCTGTTGGGTAAGGGAGTATGGAGGGTTGACAATATAGGTTTAGAGAAAATAGTTTAAAAGACTCTCAAATCTAAATTCAATCTTGAGTTCACTGTAATTTGTTTAAATATTAAACTCGTAATCATGGGTATTGTCAAACTTAGATTGGATGAGTTTGAGAAGATGAGTTAAGGAATTAAAATTGCAAAAGATAATTGTATCTCTTAACATGAGCATGAATTGGATTGATCAATAGTAAAATAGTCATTTATAAGACAAATAGTTGTTAATAATTATAATATATTCATAGGTCTTACATGTGTATATGTTACATATCAAACATGTGATTGGACCGGATTCAATGTTGAATCTCATCTTTGTAAAATAAGGTTTAGGTTTAGAAGAGTTTGAAGAAGTTAATCCAAATTCTCCTCAAAAAAATCCATTCAAACAAACCCTTTATGTAAATAATGTGCTTCTATTAATTAGCTAGGGGAAGGGGAAGGGAGACTTGGACTTTTAATCTCAAAGAGGGAAAACCTTTACAAGACAAAAAATGCTACTAGACTAAAGACCTATTAATAGTCACATCATATATTACATATAACTAAATTGGGTAAACAACAACATATGTCAGGCATACATTAGTACTCCGGCCCCCTCCACCATTCCATTCCATGTTATCTCTTTGCATTTTATTTCTAGGGTCTCATCACAACCCTCTCTTTTTAATTTGTATTCTACGGTCACCCTTAATACAGTCGAGGAGAAAGGTGCAACACATATACATACATAGACACTCTAATAACTACGTACAGAGGTACAAGTTCTGCTTAACCCTTGCCTACAGGTACTCGAGTCGTACTTCTTCTGAGCGTTGTTGACTTGCAAAGATCTCTCAATGTCGGCCTCGTGGTGTTCATGATGTCCTGTTTGTTGAAAAATAGCGTACGAGTTCCCACAAATCGATCTCTTCTGTGCTCGTAAACCTAATGGCCGGGGACTGTCTGTCACCAATTAGGTCAAAAAAAGGGGATGGCACAGGAAAAAAAGAGTGACGGGGAAGCCATAAAACAGACCATGCATGTATCAGAACCAAACTGGCAACTGAACGAAGCCTTATATTTATCAACAGGAGGAGACGGTGAGGAAGGAGAACCTTGTTTTCAGAAACACGTCGATCTTAGGAGCAAAGCTTTACCAACAGCCTCGTAAGTAACAACAGAAAAGAAAATAACTATTGTGATTGTTATTTCCAGATCACAGTGTTCCAAGTTTGCCAGTAAGAATTGTTTGTAAGGAAAAAAGAAAGCTAGAGAAGGAATAATTGAAGAGGTGTATGCTATTGCTAGCTAGTCATCTCCTTGAATGTACCAGCAGAGAAGCATGGTGGCACATCGACGAAGGATATAAATTCGAGCTCGTTGCTCCTTAACCAAGGAAGCGCACTTCCTGGTGAATCCATGACCCTTTCTCTTTGAATGGGTGTAGCCTCCATTCTTGCACTGTTGTTTGAGCTCAGCCATTGTTGACAACTGATTTAATTTTTAGTAGAAACTTGAAAAGAAAAAAAAAGATGGGAAAAAAGCTCACAATTTGGAGCTGGACCCTGAGTGGGATAGGGTGGAGGAATCATGTATTTATAGGAAGAAGGGTTGACTGGCTTTTGAAGAAAGAGGGAGTGGGGTGGGGGAGTGAACAATGAACATGGTCACCTTCGAAAACAGGGATTTTAATTTGCATGGAAAAATGTAGCTCCATCTGCATTATTTTTCTAACAAGGAAAGGGGGTGAACGTGGGCAAGGATTTTTCTATGTAATATGTGTGTGTGTGTGTGTGTATTAGACTATTAGTATATGGTCTAGTGAAGTGGAAAAGAAGGGATGATTTTGAGTGGAAATAGAATAGATTAGTGGTAAAGGAGCATGAAAAAAGGAGGAGTGCTTAATAAGGACAAGGCAAGCAAAGGAATTTGGGAACAGGGTGTCGGCCACAGTGGCTCTTAGTCCTAAGGTACTCTTTCTTGCTGTCTCTCAAATCACACAGCCCTATGTATATTTTTGTTATTTCTGCTTATTTATTTGGGTAAATTATAATGATATATATATATCTGTGATGTATGGATTCGCTCTTGGTCTTGGGTCATCCCAAAATGTCCCATTTTGATTGAGAACTCAAAACTAAATTTACTTATTTTTCAAATTCCAGCCAAATTGATCAAAACTGGTAAATGATAATAAAAAATGAAGTATATTGCCTGAGATTTAAAGTATTATTTTGTAGTAATACCATGAATGTTAAGATGTCTCGTGTGCTACGATACTAATTTCTTCTGATAGTTAAAAAAAATTGGGGGGGGGGGAGAATTACGTAAGAGGAGTTTATTTCACACGAAGTTGCCTTTCAGCAAGGCTCCAAAATTGGAATATGCACTATATTGACTTTAAAGACAACATTATTAATCAACGAAAAAGAGATCTTTGAATCTGCTCCAAGCTCACCATTCAAAATTCTCTGATTCTATATTCTTGTACCTACGACTTACAAAGCAAGTGGCCCCAGTTGTCCATATATATATATATATAGGCAAATCTTTGAGCTTGAATATGGACCTCAAGAACCTTGAATTCATATATTAGACCAGATTTTATTGATAGGCAAATTTTGGGCATGTGATTACTGAGATTTGCGCTATATATTTATCAACATCTGATAACGATTTGGATTGATCTTCAGACAGCCTCAATCTTCATAGATTCAGATGTTCAACTCATGATCTTAAAAAATAAGCAACTCAAGATCATGAGACTTATTCATATCTCATCATTGCAGGTTTAAGTTTAAGGTTCCATTAATGTACAGCTAGCTTATGATCACTATGACTATGAGGTTTCTTTTGTTCTTTCTAACTCCACAACTATTATTCTTTTTCGATCAGTTTAATATATATGGTTCTCAGAAGAGTACAAAAGCAGTCACTTTTCATGGTGTATGAATTTCTCAACATGAATAGCTTCGAACCCTAGCATCAACATGGAAAAAAAAAAAAGTAACGCAAGGAGTTAATGTTATTGAATTTTTTTTTAATCTCTGATTTGCACGTGCTTAACCTAAACAAAGTAATTACGAAGAAAACATGTCAAACATTCCATATACCTAGTGGTAGATTAATATATGTATCTCGAGGTTACATTACAATTACTAGTTTGACCCGTTATTAAAACTATTCTCTTTTTAAGTCTAAGCATATCTCACTATTATTTGACATTCAAATGACCTCCCAATTTAACACATATTCCACTAATCCACTGAAAACCAGCTAGAGGGATGAGGAGTTCTTGCGTTCATTTTACTGTGGAATTAGCTAATTAATTAATGGATGAATGAACCATGTGTCCTCTGTTTATAGGCCTTTCGAACAAACACGTGAGAAGCTGGCTTACGCATTGTTACTGTACCTCAGTATACTGAAAATTCGGCGAATCCACTGTGTACGTCCGTACATTGTTGGGGGGGGGGAGCGAATTTAACAAAGCAGGACGGTGGTACTGGTAAGATAAGAAAGCAGTGTATTAGACCAAGGTTTAAAGTTTCATACGGTGAATCAAAAGCAACGTTTTCCAATAAGTTGGAGCACTGAATGGAATGAACGATATCTGATCTGATGATGATCATGAGAAGAAAAGGTGTGCCACATTCAATGAAGACATGAATTATAAAGAGTCTCCACTCCAGCGTTCTTATCCTTCCACGAACATTCCTCTTATACTAGGCTAGGTTGGGTTGGGTATGGTATCTTCTTAGTGCCAAATACAGTGTATGTCCCAAAGTTATGCAAAAGGTATCACACCAAGCAGATGGCGTATGACAGTCACAGACACCACACCAACTGGCTTCATAAATTTCTTGTCCCTTCTTTTATTGTTTGTGGTTCATTACAAGGTTAGGATACAATGGTATCCCTTGTTATTGCAACATTAATGGGAAGCTGTAAAAAAATTAGGATTAAAAAAGTAACACCCACTCTAGTACCCAGCATTAGTAGTATTATTGGTGCCTGAGAGGAGTAGAATGGGTATAAACTTAATTTTCGGCATTACTATTTACACAAAAGTGATGATTGCCCTCATGTTCGAACTTACAGCCTTAAGGTTATCGGGCCAAACCTTGCTCTCTTAGTTCCAAGTCCCAAGTTCAAGCCCAAACGTCGTGCAAGGACTCCCTTCATTGAATTTTTATATCTTCTTTGGAACTTTTACTAGTATTATGCGATCATCAATTTGTGGTCAATATGCTAGACATCGTTATATGTAGCTTTGTGCACAAGCTAAGAGACTAACCAATCATACATATATCTGCTACTATTATGCATGGGGAGGGGAGGTTGACATTTGATGTCCCACTCAAAAAATATCTTTAATACTATATATCCTTCCTTCACTTTAGACGTGAGCCAGCACAGTAGAGGGCCCTCTAGTCTTTGTAAGAGGATGCAGCACAAACTCAGAGTGGAGCCCAAGAACGACAGAAGCAGAAATTAAGCGAGCTGCAGTCTTATAGCACCGCCCCCATTTGCTTATTAGAGCGTGTAGCATTTGAAACTTAAATGACCAACCTCTGTTGGACATGTCTCGTAAGAAACTAAAAGCTCATTTTGTTTTACTTCAAAGACCAGGTTTAGCCAGCTAAGTACCAAAGATTTTGATATAACAAGAAATAGAATTCATCCAAAGTATATATCTAATCCACCCAGTAACTGGAATAAACTATAAGCCCATCACAAACACAATAGAAGTTTGCAATAAAAATGGCTGGTATTGGAGATTTGAATGAACGGGTACCAAATAGCCCCAGCTATCACAAACTGATTACAGTTCCTTCATATTCTTAGTAGAGAGAACAATTCCAAACCCATATTCTGTGGAGACAACAGCCACAAATAAGCCCCAAGTTGTATCAGGCACCACAATTCTCTTCGTAGGCTAAGCATGGTAGCTCAATCAATTGTAGACCATGTACTTAGGAGTTGCACTGAACTTCTGGTAACCCTTGATGACTTTATTCACTGCATCAAGGAAGTCTTTCTCTGTTACTGTCTTCCTTCGAGCTCGAATCGCAAACATTCCAGCCTCCGTGCACACACTTCTAATGTCAGCTCCTGAATGAGAGAAGATCCAACATCCATTGAGAGAAAAACAAATAGCAGAAGACATATACACTATTTTTCTATTTCTGTTTGTATGTGGTGGGGTGGGGTGCTTCGGAAACTAACTAGGGAAGACTTGTAAAGGGGATGATAGAACGGGGTTGACAACTCTGCCATCATGCGAACACAAGATGGCAAACTAACAAATGCTTATGAGACAGCCTTTCTTCGTCCAGAAAGTTAGATATTTTTTTTTTGTTTTTAGATAAAAAAAAGCCTGAAGTTCTGTATAACCATTAACCAAAAAAAAAAGGCCTAAAACCAAATGAGTTACGATGCTAGTTAAGCATTAGCACTAACTACTACACCAATAATCATGTACACTTTACCAAAATAACAATGGCTAATTGACTTTAAGACATCAAAATAAAGAATTTAAGACAGCATAGAAATAAGTATGGCCAATACCAAAAAGGAAAAAAAGTCTCTCAACAAGTAATATTCATTCAAACACCAAAGAAATTTGCTGCATCAATTCCGGCTAATGCAACATCATAACCTTAAAAGGTTGAAGTTTACCGGTAGAATTTGGGCAGAGGCGCGCCAAAAGTTCAAACCGAATGTCCCTTTCACAGTTCATTGTTCGTGTATGGATCTTAAATATCTGTGTCCTACTCTCCAGATCTGGTAGGCCAAACTCAACTTTGCGATCTAATCTTCCAGGACGTAACAGTGCTGGATCCAGTGTGTCAGGTCTGAAGAAATGGCATGGCCAATGCATTAGTCAGCAAGTTTTAAAAGCATAAAAAATGCCTAGAAAAAGAGCCAAAAAGGGGGAAGAAAAGCTCCCAGGGGAAGAGAAAGGGAGAAAAAAAAAGGGGAGGAAGCACACTTGTGCTAACTAAGAACCTCGTTATTTCGGGCACAAAGACTAAACAAGCCCTCAAAACCAAGGCAAATTGAATTATCTCCTCCCACCAAAAAAAGGAAGAAAAATACCCAAAATGTCAAAAGAGACCACCATGTGACACATGCATCTTGGTCCTCCAGTTTGACAGTGGGCAAACCCACAGACCAAGCAACATAAAGAAACTGGACTCGACAAGCATGTAATAAGAAGCGCCCCCCCTCCCCCCACAACCCATCATTAAAAAAAAAAACACCGCCATCACATATACACCCCCAAGTACAAATCAATGGAAAAAATAGTAGAATAGACAAAACCATAGGTATCCTCACACCACATCTTTTACCAAAGATCACTTGTGCTCAAAGAACAAAAAGAAACCATTCCCATCCAAAGACAATGTGCGTGATAGATACAGCATTACAGAGATGGAGAATTAAGAACGCCAGTTGTACAAGAAATAGCTAACTTCACCTATTTGTTGCCATCAGAACTTTGATATTTCCGCGAGCATCAAATCCATCAAGCTGATTCACTATTTCGAGCATCGTGCGCTGAACCTCATTGTCTCCACCAACGCCATCATCAAACCGTGCACCCCCAATGGCATCCACTTCATCAAAAAACACAATACAAGCCTTTTTTGAGCGTGCCATCTGCCACCACGAAGGCATTAGACAGATAAGAAGATATTAGCAAGACAAGATCATCTAACTTGTCCAACATGAGACACACTTGTCACCTGAAACAGTTCACGAACCATCCGAGCCCCCTCACCAACGTATTTCTGAACAAGCTCACTTCCAATAACTCGAATGAAGCAAGCATCAGTTCTATTAGCCACAGCTCTGGCTAAAAGCGTTTTGCCAGTTCCAGGAGGACCATAGCAAAGGACACCCTTAGGAGGATCAATTCCAAGCTTCACGAATTTCTCAGGGTGAAGCATGGGTAGTTCAACAACCTACAACGGATTTCCAAGATATGAAAACGTGTCCCGTCTGGTATAGTGGCAAACCAAGTTTCTAAGCTAATGGTATTCATACGTAAAATGTTAGATTTGTAAACAAAAGACACCAAGGGAGAAAGAAAGACGATCCAACCAAGGATATATCATACAAACCTCTCGCATCTTTTCAATCTGTTCCTTGCACCCACCAACATCATTATACGTCACATCTGGCTTTTCCTCTACTGTCATCATGGTTACACTCGGATCAATTTTGGGAGGCAAGGGGATCTGAATTTGATACTTGTTTCGGTCAACACTGCAATGATGGCAAACCAATCAAGCTAACACAGGTGTCTAACAATGAAATAAAATTAAGTACCACCAATATGGGAATAGTGCAATTAGAAAGTAACTCAAAATTGTAGAATTGCCTTTGCCTTAAAAAAATATTCACAGAATTAAAGTAGCAGGAACTATCACCATAAGCCAGTACAAAAATGAACAGATTTTAAAAAACTTAATAAATTCTCATAGGGATGAAAACAGTTTTTGGACACTTGTAATCATCCAAGTCAAGTGTATCCTGGATTGTAACATGGACACGTGTAATCATCCAAATCAAGTGTATTGATCTATAATAGCAGTACTGATACTAAAATAGATTGATGCTCAAAATTACCATTCAATAGGAAAAATTGTCCTTGTTCAAGTATGAATTTCAGAAACTAAGAGACGAGGATATGTCTATTTCTAAATGAGAATTTGTCAACATTTTTGGACAAGATGAGCAAATACATGACCCCATCAAAGAAGTTCAGAAATGTTGTGATTGAGAACCCACTATTGATCGTAGTATATAAAAGAAGTACAATTTGCGATATGCAGCCTAACCCTCCATCATTGTAATGAAAGTAGCCTGCCAAAAGACACCATTAAGCAAATTCGTCCATGTTACGAATGAAGAGTGTAATCTTATACAAAATTCGCGCAAGTGTCTGCCATAGAACCATATATGCTTAAATACTGAAAAGTGGGAAAGAGTAAGCCTACCCGACACGCATCCCTTCTTCAATATCTGTTGGGGAAACTTTATCACCCAGCCCAACAACGAACTGTAGTTATGAAGAGAGAATAACAGTCAAAAAAGATGCTGGTAAATCTCTATCAATAGTACAACCGAGTTATTTTACACTCCCTTTTCCAATAAAATATATAGCATAAAAAATTCTCATTCCATAAGAAATTTTTGTTTGTTGTCAGAATCCACAGCAATACGTAAAATTATATGATTTAGAATATACAATTACCGTTCTAGAGAAAAGCTTACATTAGAAGTGTTTTTTGGGGGGGGAAATTAACAGTTTTCACATGCATCAATGGGTGAGGTCTCAACCCGCTACCTCCTATTTTGGAGATGAAGGGGTACCACTTCGCCACAAGGTCTATTAGTGGGGTTTAAAAAAACAGTTTTGGATGGATCACATCTCCCACTGTGACCATTGGGTTTGCAAAAGGTGCTTTACTAAAAGCATCACAGCAGTTCCACCGTTACAGTAAAACAATTGATGTGATGTCACAGTTGTTTACTGAAGAAAAGTCTCAAATTCTTGCTGCAAAATAAAATCACACGCATGAAATAAGCAGAGCTTATGATAGCAATTTATACCTCATGGCTACTCCACAAAATATAAGCCCACATATCTTAGCTAAAGACATGATAAATATACCTTCGCAATTTGCTTAACATTTATCACATATTTTGCATCTTCGGTGTTTGGGTTGATTATTTTCGTGCATCTTGCCACCTGGTGCAAATACCAATCACATCTCTAGAAATAGAGCAAATAAAAACGAAAACCTTGCCTTTACAACTATAAAGTAACTACACCTGAAGAGGTTGCTCCTCCTGCATCATTTGCTTATCAGAAACAAGATCCCATTGGCTGGGTGCAGCTAATCCAGTGTCGGACTCCTTGATACCTGTTGAAAAATGACAATTGAAGTTACAGTTTAAGAAACATTAAGGTATAAACTGCAAGTAGCTTGATCAGATACTCATAAAAAGTAAGAAAGAAACTTTAGAGAAAGAAATTCATGATGACTAGAAATAAAAGAGGAAAAGAATCATAAGAACCAAGAGCATACCACATAAATCATTGATCTTTTTAGCCATTTCCTTAATTTCCTTCTCCGCTTTCTTTATGCTTGTAGAATAAGGTCCCAAACCCTGCATATACAATTCTAGTTGTTCATTCAAAATACCAAGGCAAGAATACAGCCAAAATTCAACCATCAAGCATCATAACCAACATAAGCAAATATATAGAGCAAAGAAAGAAAAAATAAGGACAGATAAACATATTTATAATCACATTAAAGGACAGGACGGGACCCCAATACAAAGGGGAATAAAAAAATGGCTTGATGGATTACTAAGGACGCATTTGGCCTGATGAGTCACCAAGTATCCAGACCCTGCAGAAAGAGACAGTGAGGTGGCCATTTTCGTCTAACAACCTCAGTTTTACCACTATACACCTTTGACGGCTTGCATATATATAAACAACCTAATATAATCCATTTGCTTTACAAATTTAGGTCTCTTGGTCATCCAAAAGACAAGTTAACCAAAAACTTTACAGACTATAGTCACTCTTTCAAAAAAGATAAAAAGATGCTCAACATAGAAACAACAAAAAAAAAACCATTACCCTTAGCTAATTCTAAAATGTTTTCTGTAACATTCGTTAAAATCAGTGGAAGAGTTTTCTGCCCTATGGTGATGCTTCAATGGACACTGTGCAAACCGACCCAATGTTGGTGGTGAAAAAGATCCTATAGGCAGGTATAGCCAATAACACAGATGGCAGATCATATTTTTTATAAGAATAGAAAGATTATTCTATCAGTTAATTTCTAGTTATTTATCCTTTGCTTTAACTAGTGCAACAGACCATAATAGGGTAATTATTTCTGAACAAATCGGTTTTTTTCAAAGACTATTTTGCCGACAAGAATTAGAGGCGTGCATATGGACATGGTGTTGAGTTGTTGAACTTGTTATTATGAGCATCTGAACACCTAAACTTTGTCCAACTAATGAAAGGGGAAAGTTGCATAAGTATCGCAGTAATTTTTTAATTACCAGGCTCAAGAAAGGAAAATTATTGCTCAGCTTCGCCTCATTTGACCACTTGTCCCAGAGTTTAAGTCGGCATTTGGCCTACTTCCGTAATTATTGCTCTGATCTAGGTTTTCTCATTCCAAAAAAAAGTCCTCAGTTTTCTCTGTAACTAAACAGATGCTGAACCAACATAATATCAAAACATCAAGAAGCCTATCAAATCCGTCTACAGAATGAAAGAACCGAGAGCTTAGAAACAAGGGTTTAAGGGAGGAAGAAAACTGTACATATGTTTTGAGGAGAGCGATATCGTCTTCATCAAGAGGTCGGGGATTCTTCTCGTCCTTGATCTCATCGTCAGGTTCAGGCGCCATCGCTCAGTTTCTTCAGTGAAGTTCACCTGTCGCCTTGAAAGTTCTGTTCTTGAAACCTAGCTGCAAACGTTTTATGCTCTCATCTCATCTCATGTAACTTTTATAATTACCGGTGGAGCAGCGGACGGACCTTGGTTGCCACCATCGCAAGACTCTAGACTTTCTATCTCTCTACTCTTTCCCGAATTTACCCTTCATTTGTTTTATCGGAAATTGCCTAAGCTTCTCATGTGTATTAATTAAACTGCTAAACTAAATTTTGTGTCAATTTATTTATTATCAAATCTGACTCAATAAAACTCAATTGATATAAAAAGTTAATGGACACAAATAATATATAATTTAATTTAGTCACGTTCATTTATGCTGACACTCCCTTTGTCAAAATACACACATACCGATGATTTTTTGAAGTTATTAGTGGTTTTTTATACCCGTGTGATAGGATAGCAGCAAAAAAGTAAAGTACAATTCATAACAAATTATGGTTAGTAAAGTACAATTCATAATCTGACAAAAAAGAAAAGTAATAAAAAATTTATGTATGGGTGGTTAATGTGAAATAGAAATAGAAATAAAAATAAAGTACTACAAATGTGAACTGTGGATCCCCCCAACAGCAACAGATTCTGCGGCCTATGTATGGGATGATGATTCCCCTTGGCTAGAGTGCCGGTTGTTTTATAAGGAGGAGGAGGAGGAGGAGGATTTCAGTTATAAGTATGTATATTTTTCATGTATAACTACTTTTTTCACATAATAACATATTTATAGGAAAATGACAGATACAGATATTGCCTATACAGATATTGCTTATACAATTGTCATATTGAAAAGATTTTCAAGTTATTGTAGCTGACGCTTTGAGCATTCAGCATCAAGGTCATAAAGGATTCTCCTCCTTAATTTCTAAACCTATTTTTAAAATGCACTTAATATTTTAAGAGATAACAATTCTAGTAATCAAATGGACTTATTTAAATGTTGAATTGCACTATCAAACACCACCTTAGACTATTTATGACATCAATTATAGGTTCCAGCTTCATTCAGCTCTTCTTTTCCAATGTACACTAAAAGAACGACTTAACAGGCAGCATTTTAGCACGAGTAATAATGCTTTGCACACTAGCTGGAACCTGTGATTGATGGACAGAGATATCAGATCTGCCTTGCACACTAGCTGCTACAGCCAATCATCCTCAAAATGTTTTGGTTATATTTCATATTTACATGAAAATTAAAGGAATAAAGAGAAAATCATTTAAATTTGGCATTAATTTTCTGTATAATGAAAGAAGAGATATTCTTACTGCTTTTCTTCAGTTTTTTGTTCACGAGCCATGCCCCTCTTTTTTTGTCTCTAAACTACACTTCTTCTTCTGTGTATAAGACATCAGTTGCGATTTGTGAGAGAGAGGGGAAATACGAGTTACATGAAATATTAACAGCAACCTATAGAGATGTAGTTTCTCTATAGTCCGGTAGAGGCATTTGCTACTGGTGTATAGATCTTTTGTGCAGAAAGAGAAATCTGGACATGTTGGGCCACCCTTCTCTTCCAGCCGTATATCCTTCATTTCAGGTTAGTCCAGTCCACATAAACCTGCATAGTGTCAAAGGTGGGACTGCATGTGGGTGGGAGGATTACTTGGATGCTTTAAGAGGCCAAATACATCCTAATTAGAGAATAACATCGAAAATGAGCGTATTGTTATGAGCAGCAGACAATGACTGTTCAAAGACTGCTTAAAGTTGGATAAAAGGGGATGAAGTGGTGCTTGGCTATCCCTAACGGTACTAACTGCACATTACATGCTAATATGCTTTCTTAATTTCAAATCTCCTAAGATAAAGCCGTTGTACATAGTGTTTAACTGCTGGAACAACATCTTAACAGATGGGAGGGGTCAGAGGTTTAAAACTCATCGCCAGCAAGAATTAATGCATACTGATAGAACTTTAGATGACGTATACACCGACATGATTATCCCATGTACTCATCGCCAGCAAGAATTAATGCATGTTGATAGAACTTTAGATGACTTATACACCGACATGATTATCCCATATATATGTGGTATCTGTAGCAAATACTTCATAAGATTAGCATGAGAGTAAAATGAAGGATAAATACATAGAATAATACCAACAATCATCACCTTGACTACAAGTAATGAATATTCAAAGTTTTACATGTTTCAAACTGTTGAATGTAAGAAGCTGCAAGCAAGCCGGTTGAACACTAAAAAAAGAAACAAGGGAGAAAGGAAAGCATACCAAAACTTCAAGAAGCCATGTCAGCGAAAATGAAGAGCTATAAAGTTCTCTCCCAAGAATGTTTGGATGAAAGGCTGGGCAGTGAGCATAATAAAATGACTCGGTTCAATCAGAGTCTTACATTTGTGTGCAATGGGACCACCCGGCTGCATCACCCACTCTTTCACAACATTAGCAAAGAATACATCTCCGATTGCAATAACATCATCACCAGCAGAAAATTTTTCCAAGACATCTTTAACTGTCCTCTTCTCTGGCTTCTTAACATCCTCAACCCAAGGAGATTCAAGCTTAGCCATAGAAACCCCCAACCCCATGCCCATCATCCACAAAACAAGGCTGCTGCAAGGAGAAATAACAAATAAATTTATCAATGTGCAAATGGTGCTTTCTATTTTCCACGTACTCTTCAAATGTAAGTACAACTTCTCTCCCCCAGCACATAATCAACTTTGGAGCTCGGAATAACTAATACACAATTAAGTACAGCAGCGAAAATCATACGCTTCTCTAAACAAATCAAATGGTTTGACATTTGTCTCCATGTGCAAATTGCAAACAAGTGCTTATTCGACATTGGCTTCTACTCTATTGTGCGTGAACTTCTGATCGACCTTTTGGCACCTATTCAG
Organism: Ilex asprella; assembly: GCA_023539305.1. Lineage (NCBI taxonomy): Eukaryota > Viridiplantae > Streptophyta > Magnoliopsida > Aquifoliales > Aquifoliaceae > Ilex > Ilex asprella. The sequence continues at coordinate 434,777 of CM042192.1, forward strand.
AACACCGGTCGTAATATTATCACCTAATTCCATATAATTTTCCGAATGATGTGACGATAACAGAACTTGCTGCATTTGTTTATTCAAATTATTCTGATTAAGCACCGTAGGTTTGAGATCTTCTAGCAATGCAGAAAATTATGCCATTTTAATTCAAAGAACTTTCTACAGTATAATTGGAAGGCGTGCCAAATGTGTGGTTTCAATTCCATATATTGAAAAGCCCTAATTGCTGTTGCCTCAAAAAATACAAAGCACGTAATTGGGAGTACTCGCGCAAGCAATTTATGGAACCGTCGAATTTGAGGTCGGAAACTCTGGTTTGGACTAGGAATAGATTTTTTTATGCCGGCAGTGAAGTAAACTATGAAGATGAAAAGTGGGAGGAAAATGGCAAAAAGGCACCACCCTTTGTTGAAGCAAAACCTTCGATTGCCGATGATCTTCCTGTTCTCAAAATCCTCAATGTGGAAAGTGGAG
>CM042192.1:445688-496925 GCA_023539305.1 Ilex asprella
CAGAAATTAAATAATGACTCGCCTATGCTCCAGCTAACAGGCAAGATCATGCTGGTGGCCATAATAGCCCTCTTCCTCGTGGTTACTTTTGTCTTCTTTCTGCACCTATACGCCAGATGGTCCTGGTACCGCCAACAAGAAGACGCTAACGCCACCGGCCGCACTAGACGGCGGCGCCGCTTCGAGTTTGCCCCCGGCCAGCAAGATTTATATGCTGTCACTGGACTCCGCCGTGGCCTCGATCCCTCGGTTCTTAATTCCATACCCGTAGTTTCATTCACTCCCAAAGATTTCAAAGATGGCTTGGAATGCGCCGTTTGTCTCTGTGAGGTCTCAGGGGACGAAAAGGCTCGGCTTTTACCAAAATGTAATCATGGGTTCCATGTGGATTGTATAGATATGTGGTTTCAGTCTCATTCTACTTGCCCAATTTGTCGAAACCCGGTTTCTAACCAATCGTCTTCGAAATCCTCTACTCCGGAATCCAATCGGGAGACAATAATAATAGAGGCACCAAACGAGTCCCTGAATTTCCCAACAAATGTGTTGTTTTGGGGAGATGAAACCCAGGTCAGCACTTCGGATACATGTTTGGAAGAGGAACACCTAGGTGGTGGTGGTGGTGGTAATTCTTCTCAACCAAGTTCTTCATCGTCGTCATCTGCATCGACTAGCAATAAGCCAGATGGAACGTTGGTTATTGATATTCCGAGGCATATTAATGAGGAGGAAGAACCAAAGTCGCCGATGACAACAAGATTAAGGTCATTGAAGAGACTTTTGAGCAGGGACAGAAGGATGGTCAGTCCTCGTAGCACCAGTAATGTTGATGTGGAACAAGGGAGCAGAGACCAAAATTAGTATGCTACCCTTTTATATGCCATAATAATCTGGGAAGTTGCTATAGAGGAGATGTCACTTCCATGAAAGCATGGGTTCAAAATTATGGTTCTGGATTGAGCATTCCAATCAGCTGCAGATAGGAGATGATCCGGAGTTGGTGGTGGTCCATTTATTTTTTCAACTTCTTTAATTCATCACACGGGCAGAGATTTGGCGCCTGATGTGATATCACAAGAGGCTTGTTTCTATGTTGATGAAACAAACTTGTTGGAACTAGGTGAAATTGAATATGTTGTATAAAAACACAGGAGGCTTCTCTGTTTGAGATTGTGGAGCAATCCATTTTCTCTTACAGAAGAGTAATTGTAAAAGACGTTTGCATGCTTTTGTTCAATGTTAGTTCATTTGTTGTAGAGCAATTACAATTGTGCAAAATTATACGTTTCCCTAAACTTGTTTTGTAATCTTGGTTATGTGGATTCAAGTTGTTTTAGAGTATTTTAATAAAAGCAATATTTTATGTGGAAAACTTCATATTGACTGAAAACTTAATATCATATTTCTAACAAGTTGTTCCACCACGAGTCCCCTAACTTGTTGATCTACCCTACTGAGGGTTGGAAAAACTAAAAACGAACGCAACTAAGCTCATCAGGGTTTGAGATAGTTTACATTATAATACAACTTATGATGATAGTGCTGATGAAGATTGCTTGAGATTCGAGATGAACTTGATTGATTGGTTTATTCCCTTTTTTTTAAGTCCCACGCAATGGATATTCTTTATTCGGCAACAGATTTCTTGTTCAGGACTTTTGTATGTATTGGAGAAAAACATTTTCAGAAGGACCAGACAAGAGTTAAGAGATTGATGAACACTTGCATCGACTGTTTGGAGGTCAGCTCTGGTTTGAGCGTGGCTGCTGATGCCCATAAGCAACACTGGTTTGTTCCATCGCCTCCAAGTGATCAGACATCTTTTAACTGGGATTCCGGTCTCCTCCTCCTGGTCCTCCAGGTCCAACCAATTTAATTCCACTCAATCAATGGGCTGATCCATTAAGGCTGCAAATCTTATCTTATAATAAACAAAAAAATAAAAATAAAAATAAAAATTGGTATCATATATACACAATTATTATCCACTGACCTGTAAAAATAAAAACATGACATTCTCGTGATCGTGGATCCAACCAGTTTCCATTGATGGAACAAAGTGAAGAGGGAAGAACGAAGCAAATTATCACAACCCCTTTCTTTTCATTATTTTAGATAGAAAGTAGCATATAATTAGAATACAATGTAATCAATTTTAAATCATAATATCTTCATATGCAGAACAACCACACTATAATGTCAACTACTTTAGCACCCTAATTATCATGTGTTCGGTCACATGACCACTCAGAAACGGAAACAAATCTGGAAGTCAGTTTTAACACCTGGGAACAGCAAAATAAGCATCAAATAATCCTACTTGCATCAGATCCGCAGTAGATTTTAGAACTAGAAAACGCATCAGAAAACTAGATATAAATCAAGTAACTTGTGATTTAATAGACAGAATATCATGTCTCCATTCATAGCTTGAAATCCATAGCTTCACTTTGGATAGCAGCACATATTTCCGGTCTGTACTGTGATCATGCAGTCACACTTCAGAGCAATGGCTGTTTTTCTTCTTGCTCTTTTATTGATTTGACTTTCCTGCCCTAATGGAGCTCATGCGACTCATCTCCTCTTGACAAAAGCACATCCCCTTCCTCTGACTCAAGCATGGGTTCCTCTTCACAATATCTCGAAGACTTGCAACCAGACAAAAAGGATCCATTTAAGCAGGTGGACTCAAGCTTTCGGAAGATACCTCCCAGCAGATCGAATCCCACACAGAACAAGTAACTTGTAACTCCCGAAATTTCAAGCCTTTCCACCATAAGCAGCTTTCATTCAGATACCATGTTCTTGTGTACCAGGTCCAAACCTGCCTAAGATAGCTGAAGGAAGAAGCGAACACCATAGAACAATACCCCCAAAGCAATTCTTTGATTTAATAATTAATACCAACACAGTTTGCTATGACAAAGTAGTGTTTACGCTTGTTGGTGCGTACATCTTATAGTTCATCATCTTTTGTAAAGATGTTGCAAATCATCCTTCCTGTATAGTTTCTTCTCTTTCTTGTCCACAGATTTGGAAGGTTTCCTGTGGCAAAAGAATTTCAGTGGTTCCATTCTCCACAGGTTTCTCAGTCCAGTATCATCCTTTTTTTTTTCCACTTTCTAATTTTGCTTTGGAAATATCGTCCTCCATGGCATGTTTGGTGAATTTCTCACTGTGCTTTCCTGCTCTTTCTGAGGGCCGCTTGATGCCTGATCTACTCAAATGACTTGAACTCTTATGAGCGAGAAATCAGGAACCCGAAGAAATGGCAGCAACATAAGCCAGGCTAGCACCAATGTCTTCTCTCATCTCTTTTAACATTCTGGCTGTAATGTGTGATGAACATCTGCAAGAAAGCCATCATTCTCAAGCGATTTGGATCCCGTTGATCCAAATTCAGCATAGAAATATGTGTCAGCAGATTCTTTTGATGCTTGTCTAGACTTCCACTGATCAGGTTGTTCAGCAAATCTGTTATAGAAAAGCCAAATAAGGCACCGACAAAGATTAACCAAAGCAATGGACTATTAAAGGCAAATTGAACAAGCAAGCTACAGTATCAAATTTAAGTGCATGTGTCCCATGGGCTAGAGTGAACATGTCAAGACATGATGACTTTTATGTCTATGTCAACCAAAGTGCTTCAGCCACGGGGCCAAGGTTTTGCTACAGAAAGAGAAGAACGAGATAAAAGATATTTCATATTAGGGGACACAGAATCTGATGATTGGACCATAACAAGAAAATATTGGCACACAAAATAATGACCTGTTATATCATGACTCCTTATGTTTAACTAATCAACAGATAAGCTCAAGCAATGTGAACAACAAAATCATTCCTTGTTACAAAACCAGAGCAAAATACTCTCAGTTCAAAATACAAAAAAGTTGAAAACAGAGATTCTCGGTGTATTGGATCACAATTTGCATATAAGATCTGTTCCAAGTGGCCAAAAGATCATTGAGAAGGGACAAAACAAATTTAACAGCACTTCCTCAAAAAAAAATCAAACTACTGAGAGACATTCTATTCGTAGATGATGTCATAAGCATTCACTCAATAAATGATGCATAAAAATATGGAACCTCAATGAATTCATCATTCTCGCTTCGGCTACCCACTTCATATTACACATATCACAATTCAAAACATGGTGACTTCAAAAAGAATAGATATAGGGATTTCAAAAGCTTAAGTGCATTATCCTAGCTCGACTATCTGAAGTCAAACAAACAGGTAAATATTCAGTTATCAAAGCCTGTCCTGCGGATCTTTATAAGATAGTTATGACTTTATGTGTGTGTAAAATGGTGCTATTATTAAGTATGTAGTAAGGTAGGAGAAGTAACTCAAATTCACGATATGTTTCGGATATTGGACTCACAAATAGATCACAACAAATTGCCAAAAGAATCACACACACACAGCTGCAAAATGTTGTGATAATCCATTTTTACAATCAATTGGGGGCAGAGAATAGTTGGGACTTTTTATTTGTTTTTTGACAACACAAGATTTTATTCAATGTCAAGAGAAATGCAGAAGAATCAGGGAGGGTCCTAAGCACGGGTGGGTCCGCTGGAAAACTCAGTTGTCGTCTATCCTCGTCGTTACAGTATGCAAAAAAGATTCAATTAGGAGAGTACATAGAATGAGATGTAAAAATGATACAATTACGACAGTACATAAATTGAGAATATTCACACCTTGTGCAGTGGTGCTTACGAATGGCTGAGACTTCAGAGAGAGAGAGAGAGAGAGGACACGGACCGGAAGGAGCTATTGGCCTGAGTGTTGCAACCAGCTTATTGGGTTCCGATTGGTTTCGTTTCCCGTTTTGTGTCCTCTGAGCACGGAGAGTGGCGGGGGTGACGATCGTCGAAGATTTGTAAGGGTACGGTTGAGAAAGGCAGGGTGCAGTTGTGCTCCATGGGCCAATGGCCCACTGTAACCTAATCAGGCCTGTGGGATATAGTGAGTAACCAAACTCAAGGGAGCCCAAACCCAAATGATCTGTACAATCTGAAATCAGAAAACTCTAATTAAATCACAACGTACGTGCTTAAATTAATCTCATTCAAGTTAATTGTTCGTGATTCAAAATGATGGGTCAAGCCCAAATAATCCAATTTATGTGGGAAGGCCCAACCTCAGTTGAAGAGCCCAGCCATGTGAAGACTCACTAAAGTCCAAATTCAAGTCCAATTCAGTAAGAGCTCCTCCTCCGAAAGAATGGGAGCACGAAGGGGAGAAATGCGGGGCACAGAGATACCCTACCACACTGGTAATTACCAAAATAGGAAATTCTTTCCCCACGTCACCACCGCCTCACCTCCAAACCCTAACTCTATAAATGTAAGACCTCTCCACATCTAGGACAGGCCTCCCAAAAAACCTCTTCTCCTACTCTTGCACATTTGCAGAGATTGCTCTCCCTCTCTCACCTTCTCCCTCAAAACACTGTAGCTCTCCGGAGTAAACTCAACGGAGAGCACCATAAATCATTAATAAAGAACACTGGCCACAATTGCCATTCAAAGTGGACGTAGGCCACGACCGAACCACTATAAACTCCTGTGTTGATCCTTTACCTGCTATTTTTATCATTAATTGTTTGTTTATTGCATATCGACTGCACCCATTCACCTTCTTGACTGTTGAACTTGCACGAAAATCGATTTGTGCATCATTAGTTTGACGCCGTTTATAGAAACGACACAATTCTCACTTCCATACACTTCTGTTACTGCACCAATGGCGATCACTACAAGGTCCATGAACCACCATGAGGACAATCCTCCACGAGAGGAGGAGATTGCTCCTCCACCCATCAACCCTGTCCAAAATGTTCCAGCTCCAAATCCACAGAAAATGTTAGAGACGATGCAATAGCTGGTGGTTCAAAACCAACAGATGATGCAACTCATGCTCACTGAACGAGGAGGAGCGCAACTTGGCGGAGCACATCTTGGAGGACCTCAAGGACCTCCACGTCCTGCAGGACAAGGAGCTCCACGCCCTATTGCTCCATACCTAGGCGCCCCCTTTGGAGTCCCCCTGGGCCCCTCACACAGGGGAGCCCATCATGAGGGACCTCCACCCCTCCTCTCCAAGAGGACGAAGGTAAAAACCAAAGCATGGAGCATGAGAGTCACTGTCACGATCATTCAAGAGGAGCCCCCAATCATTGGGATGAGAAAATCAAGGAAGTGCAAAACCAACTGGATAACGTCTTCAATGCCATAAAGGCACAAGGACCAGAGACCGTGGACTATCTTGTAAGCCGAACGAACACGCCATTCAAGCCCTACGTGGCAAACTACCCTCTACCCTAGAAGTTTAAAATGCCATTTGTGGAGACCTTTGATGGAACAAAGAACCCACTAGATCATCTCGACACCTACAAAACTCTGATGCAGTTGCACAACGTCCTAGACGAAATCATGTGCATGGCATTCCCAACCACGTTAAAGGGGTCCGCCCGACAATGGTTTGCTAAGCTCACCCCGGCATCCATTGCCTCATTTGCTGAGCTGAGCAGATCATTCGTGTCACATTACATTGGAGGGTGTCGCTACCAAAAGCCAATCACCCATTTGCTTAGCATAAAGCAGGACCGGGAGGAGAGCTTGAGGAGCTACCTCACTCGTTTTAACGAGGAGGTACTTCAGGTTGATGAACTCGATGACAAGTGACAATGACCGTCTTTCTAGGTGGCCTCCGCTCATCCAGCTTCGTCTTCTCAGTGATGAAGCCCCCACCAAGGAGCATGCCAGACTGCTAGCCAAAGCTCAAAAGTACATGAATGCGGAGGACATCATGAGGGTCAGGCGGGTCGAGTCGTCCAAAATAGGGGAGAAGAGAAAAGAAAGAGACAGGGACAACAAGAAGGAGACTAACAATAAACAAAGTGGGGCAGAGACGCTACCCGTCAAAGACCGACTAGGTCCTACTCCTCAGAGGGACCGACAACCCTTCATTCCCCTCAATGCCGCTGTCGGGCATATTTTGTAGTAGATCCAAGATAACCCCGTCGTAAAGTGGCCGGGGAAGATGAAGTCTCCCCCAAACCGCAGAAACCCAAACAAGTATTATCGCTTTCATTGCGACCATGGTCATGATACCGACGATTGCTATGACCTCAAAAGACAAATTGAAGATCTCATTCAACTGCGCCAGTATGTTGCCGGTAGAGAACAAACGTCACCTCCCCCCATAACCAAGAAGATCAACATCCCATTGGAAAAATTCACACCATCTCCGGGGGATTAGTAGGAGGTGGAGAATCATTCTCCGCCATGAAGGCCCATGCCAGGAAGGCGAGGTACCTTGACGAAGGACGCCCATCCAAGGCGCCCAGGCAAAGCATCGGCAAGATCATATCCTTCTCAGATAAGGGCTTGGAAGGAATTCAGCACCCTCATGACGACCCCCTGGTGCTCACCATGACCGTTGCCAATTTTCGAGTGCGCAGGATCCTGGTAGATAGCAGAAGCTCTGCTGATATCCTATTCGCAGAAGCTTATGACAAGCTCAACCTGAACAGGGAGAGACTGCAGCCTATCAGATCACCCCTCATTGGGTTCTCAGGTGAGAAAGTGTATCCCCTAGGGTCCATTACCTTACTTGTCACTGCCGGAGTAGCTCCCCAAATCTCCACTATCCTGGTCAACTTCCTGGTAATAGACTGCCCTTCAGCGTATAACATCATTCTAGGGCGACCTACTTTCAACACTCTAAGAGCGGTGCCCTCAACCTACCATCTCATCCTTCGTTTTCATACCCCGAACGGAGTCGAAGAGGTCCGAGGAGACCAAGTAGCTGCAAGGGAGTGCTATATCTCCTCTATGAAGACCAGAAAGCCACAAGAGGCCCTGCAAGTGGAGGTCCTCAACCCAAGGGATGATACTACCATAGAAAGAGGAGAACCAGTGGAGGAGCTCACACCAATAATCTTGGATAAGGAGCACCCAAACAAAAGAGTATACATTGGTTCTTCCCTTCCTGAAAGTTTGTTCCACCAACTTATAATTTTTTTGAGACTCAATATGGATGTTTTTGCATGGTCACATGCAGACCTCAGGGGCATTAACCCTGATGTCGCCACCCACCACCACAATGTTGACCCTCGACACAAGCCCATTCGCCAAAAGTTAAGGGGAGCCTCCACTGAAAGGGCCCAAGCTATGAAAAAAAAGGTAGAAAAGTTGATAGAAAATGGGATGGCTAGAGAAGTAGCCTATCCTGAGTAGCTCTCAAATGTGATGATGGTAACTAAGGCTAATAGAAAGTGGCGTCTCTGCATCGATTTTTCTGAACTCAACAAGGCGTGCCCAAAAGATAGTTATCCACTGTTGTATATCAACCTCCTCATCGACGCCACCGCTGGGCACGAGTTGTTCACTTTCTTGGATGCATACTCTGGATATAACCAGATTAGCATGTACCCCTCGGACTAGGAGAAGACATTATTCATTACTCCGGATGGGACATATTGTTACAGGGTAATGCCCTTCGAGCTAAAGAACGCAAGAGTGACCTACCAACGACTGGTGAGCAAGATGTTTCGGTCTCAGATCGGGCGAACGATGGAAGTATATGTGGATGATATGCTGGTAAAAAGCCTTACAACAGTAGACCACGTCGATCACCTCCAGGAGACTTTCAATATCCTGAGGTCCTATCAAATGAAGCTCAATCCTGAGAAGTGTGCCTTCGGCTTGGGGTCCGAAAAATTCTTGGGAATCATGATCAATCAGAGGGGAATTGAGGCGAACCCCGATAAGATCAAGGTCATCCTCGATATGAAACCTCCTTCCTCCACCAAGGAGCTCCAGCGCCTCAATGGGAGGATTGCAGCACTCAATAGGTTTGTCTCCAAGTCTGTAGACAAATGTCTCATTTTTTTCAAAATCTTCCTCAAAATTTTTGAGTGGGGACCTGAGGCTGAGGAGGCCCTCCAAAGGCTCAAAGCCTACTTGGCGACACCTCCCTTCCTGTCACATGCCATTCTAGGGGTATCCCTCCAACTTTACCTTTCTGCTTCTCCATCAGCAGTAAGCTTCATGCTTGTCAGAAACGATAATGAAGTGCAGAAGCCTATTTATTACGTGAGCAGAGCCTACCAGGGAGCAAAGTGAGGTATTTGGGGAAAGAAAAACTAGCACTCACCCTAGTCACAACAGCAAGACGACTACGACATTATTTTCTACACAGCATAGTTGTTATCATGGACCAACCTCTAAAAAGAATCTTGGGAAAGCCGGACGTATCCAGTAGACTTCTTAAGTGAACAGTGAAACTCGGTGAGTTTGATATTCAATACCAACCAAGAGCAGCCATCAAAGCATAAGTTCTGGCTGATTTTATCGCCGAACTTACACCAGTCGAGGAAGAGAGCTACGAGGATATCTAGACAACCATTGGGGATACCTAGAAGCCTAGCAGGGATCCTCAGGTGCCCAGTTCTCCAACCCTGCCGCCCAGGAAACCACTCCAGGCGCCCAAGAACTCCCCTCTGGCGCCAAGGAAGTCCCCTTGGGCGCCTAGGCACCCTCAGGCGTCCAGGCACTCCCCTTGGGCACCCAGGCAGCCACTCCAAGCGCCCAAGTAGCTCTCCCAGGCGGCCAGTCTCCCCCTGTGATTTCTGAGCCCTCCTCTCTTCTAGTTTGAAAACTCTACGTAGATGGCTCCTTAACTAGAGAAGGAGGAGGAGCGGATCTAATCTTGATCAGCCTAGAAGGTACGACTCTCAAGTATGTAGTGAAGCTCACTTCATTGCTTCAAACAATGAGGCGGAATACGAAGCCCTCCTATCGGGATTAAGATTAGCGATTGAAATGGAAGCTCAACACCTCGTCGCTTACAGCGACTCTCAGTTGATAGTTAATCAAGTGAAAGGAGATTTTGAAGCCAAAGAAGCCAAGATGCAAGAATACCTCGGCATGGTAAGAAGCATGGTCACAAAGTTCCACTATTTTCAGATAAGCCACATCTCTAGAGAAGACAACATGACTGCCGATGCACTCGCAAGACTCGCCTCGTCCTTGGAAGCCCCACTAGGAGAACCGGCATTCGTTGGTCACCAATTCAAACCAAGCAGGATAGACATGGAGGCCCCAAATATCAACTGTGCATCAACTGAGTCAAATTAGATGACCCCAATAAGGGCAAACCTCCAAGAAGGTGTGCTGTCAAACGACCCTTTAGAGACTAAGAAGCTAAGAATGAGAGCCTCCAAGTTTACCATCCTACAAGATACCTTGTACAAGAAAGGCTACTCTTTGCCATTGTTGCGGTGTCTTTCACTCGAAGAAGCTCATTATGTCCTGCGAGAGATCCACGAGGGAGTCTATGGAAACCACTCCGGAGGGCGCTCCCTCGCTCACAAGGCGCTCAGACAAGGCTATTTCTGGCCTTCCATGGTGAGAGACGCTCAAGAGTTCTCCAAGAAGTGTGATAAGTGTCAACGCTTCGCAACCGTGTCCAGACAACCACCAGAGGAGCTTACGACAATCATAAGCCCATGATATTTTTCCAAATGGGGCATTGACATTCTAGGCCCCCTACCTCTGAGTAGGGGAAATTGCAAGTTCATCATGGTCGCCATCGACTATTTCACAAAATGGGCAGAGGCGAAACCCTTAGCAAGGATAACAAATACTAAGGTTAAAGATTTTATATGAAAAAACCTGGTCTGCCGCTTTGGGATACCCCACTCCATTGTTAGCGATAATGTAAAACAATTCGACAATAAGCTTCTCAACACCTTCTGCTCTGATCTACAAATAAAGCAGTCCCATTCTAGTCCAGCGCACCCACAGACAAATGGATAAGTAGAGGTTATGGTGAGAACAGTGATGCGCAACTTAAAGACAAGGCTTGAGAAAGCAAAGGGTCTCTGGGTCGACGAGCTACCTAACGTATTGTGGGCCTATCGAACCATGCAAGAACTTCTACTGGAGAGACCCCTTTCTCCCTAGCCATTGGGACTGAGACAGTTGTCCCTGTGGAGATAGAGGTACACTCTCTAAAGGTCCAGCTCCATGACCCCATCACCAAGGAGGAAGGACTCCGCATCAACCTCGATTTGGTGGAGGAGGCAAGGGAGATGGCGATGGTCCGCAACACGGAGTGCAAGCGACGTATGGCTAGATACTACAATTCGAGGGTGAAGCCTCGTTCCTTCTAACCAAGGGACTTGGTCCTCAAGAAAATGATCCTCGTCACAAAGGACGTATGTGAAGGGAAGCTATGGCCAAATTGGGAAGGACCCTACCTCATAACAGAGGTAGTGAGACCGGATACCCACAGGATCCAGAATTCTGAGGGGAAGGTCTTACTCCATCCATGAAATGTAGAGTACTTGAAGAGATATTATCAATGACATCTTGAGAGTATCAAAGTAGTGGAGGTGGGGACTTGATTTTATTTTTGTTTATTTCTTGTTATTGAATGTACCTTTTTGGGGATTGTTACCCAGTATTGCTAGATCAATGAAATTCTCTACTTTACTCCAAAAAAGATATTGGCATTACATTTTAAAAGAGTATCAATACAAAAACAAGGCTACGAACTACCTTTTCTTAAAAAACAAAAATATCAAAGATCCCTAATACTCTAATTGCTCTCGTGGTCGTCCTCCACTTCATCCTCGCCATCCTCAACATCATCAGAGCTCCTATCACTATCATCAGGCGCCTCAATAGGCACAAAGCCTGAAAAGTCAATATCAGGGAAGGCCGCATAAATCTTCCCTCGAAGCTCCTCATAACCATCAATGAAAGCATCTGCAAAGGCCATTCACTAAGTCCCTCCCAGCTATGGCAGCCCTCTCTTCAGCCTGTGAAGCTCTCTTATGAGCCGCCTGTAACTCTGCCTCCAAGGCAACTTCGTTGAGCATGGCCCTCTCACAGGTCATTGAAAGCTCAGCCTCTCTGAGCGCGCCCCTTCTACAGGTCGCCAAAAGCTCAGTCTCCAGCTTAGTTGTCTTCCCGTGGGCCACAATTAGCTCACCTTCTCTAAACGCATCCCTCTCATGGGATGCTAAAATCTCAGACTCAAGTTCGGACGCCTTCTTATGGGCCACAACGAGCTTCTCCTCTCTGAGCGCACCCCTCTCACGGGATGCTGAAAACTCAGACTCAAGTTTGGACGTTGTCTCATAAGCCAACACAAGCTCATCCTTGGAAGCCCTGCCAGCGGCCTCGAGCTCAGCAATTCTTCCCTGAGCAGCAAGGAGTTCCTTTTGAACGGCAATATGATCCTGCTTCAGCTTGCCGTAGGCGTATGCCCTTGAAGACAAGCAGAGAGATGTAGTCGAAACCTGAAAGAAATAAAAGACAAAAGGATGATGAAAGACATAAGAAAGGACTGGAGAAAAGGGAATAGCGAACCCCTACCTGAGCCAGGCCTTCCAAGTGCATGTTGAACATCCTCTCGGTACTCAGGCTGTTAATTTGGTTAACCTCGGGTAGAAACACGAACCTCCCGAGTCTTTCTCTGATCAATAACGGGTTGCCTACCATGGGACAAGACCAAAACGGTGCCTCTGTAGACGTTCCCACGCGAGGAGGAGACGAAGGAGAAGAGGTCATGCTCGGCAGGAAAGTCTCTGAAATAGCAACTGCAGGGGTCACTTGACGAGGACACACCTGAGGATCTATCGAAGGGGGTGCATGAGAGGAACCCTCGTGCATCGCCAAGGCATAAGAAGAACCCCTCATGCATCGCCGTGGCAGAGATCACTTGGGGGGCATCGCCCGTCCTAGCCACCTTGGAGGAAAGAGGACTCTTATTAGAGAGGCGAGATCCAATCACTCTCCTATATATAGCTGCAAGGAAAATAAAGTGTCAGATAAAAAAAAGGGTACATGAGGATAAGAGGAATCAACTCACCTTTCCTCTTGGAAGAGGACCCACCAGACTTAGCCGATATAGCAGCGGCCTTGGCACGAATCGAAAGGGAGCCTTTGATCCCACCATCCTTGGGCAAAAAAGCCACCAAGTCTTTATGAGGACAATCTCTTACGACCTTCAGTTTTCGCTTTTGATCCTCGGAGAGCACGGGCATGTCTGCAAGGGATGATGAGCATACATAAAGTAAAAAGTAAGTAAATAAAAAAAAAGAGAAAAAGGAAAAGGACGATAGGGCAAACACAGGACGTACCGGGTTTCCTAGCATCATCCCATTGGGTTGGAACCAAAATCCTGCTGGCTTCTGAAGCCCATTCTCCGACAACAAAGAAGAAACGCGATTTCTAGCTGTGACAATTGGAGCGCAGCCCCGTGAGCACCGTACCACTCCTGGTGGTAAAATAGTACTACCTCGTATTTGACATAGGAGTCTCGCTCAAGCTACAGGCTGCATAGAACTCTGCAGGAGAAGCATCTTCATGATGCACTTTCCTCCACAGTACAAGGAAACCTAACAAAATCCTCTAACCGTTAGGCGCCAACTGCCCCTGAGTCAAGAAAAAGTAATGCAGAATTTGACAAATGGGAAAAAACATGGGGAACCTGAGTCCAACCTCAAGCATCTCCTTGTAAATGACTATGTCATCGGAGGAGTCGTCGCAAACAGGCTCACCCTTCTTGGCCCGGCGACACAGCACGGTGGGGGGGGGATATGATAGACAGAAATAAGCCTCAAGATATCATCATCAGAATTGAGGGAACTGAAAAGGGTACTCATTTTAGACCCGTCTTTATCCATGGCCAATTTGCCCTTCTTTTTCTTCTTTCGAGGCCGTAGGGAGTGGCCTGAGCCACCATCTAGGAGGTGTTGAGGGATTTGGATTTGAGGAATCGCACTTGATGGATTATGATCATCAAAAGTTGCACCCAAAGTTTCCTTGTCGCCTGCGGTATTCAACACAACACCTACAGAGGTTCCTGACGCTTCGTGCTCGCCCAAACGAAGTGACCCTGCACCTGTAGAGGTGACTGAACACCTTTGTTCGCCAGAATGGTGCAACCCAACCCTCACTATGTTGTGTGGTCCTGATTACGTCCAAAGAATAACGCGGTAATTATAGCACAGCTTTGGGATGTCGATTCCACAGAGAGACAAACTAAAAGAATAATAGAAGGAACAAATAAACTAAAAAAAAAAATTAATTGATCACTAGAGAATGAAAATTAATTTAAAATGCAAATTAAAGTGAATCAGATTAATTAACGGAAAAAGTACTCAAATTTGACAAACGGTAAAGCGTCGGGAATCCCTTGCACAAATCTGGTATTTTAATTATTCTTAATTCATTAAATAACTCAATTGAAAATTCAATTCCCAAAATTTTCAACCGGAAGATATAGATTTATTAACCAAGATTAAACCACATGTAACTCTTAAAAAAATCATTAATCACTTTTAAATACGTAAATTATTCTCACTATTGAGAAAATCCAACGACGACAATATACTCAAGAAGCAATATTGCAGCAAAAAATAAATCAATATAGATAAATAATTAATCCAAACATAACCAAAGAACTAATCCATTTAATAGAAAAAATATGACTGAATTGATAACTAGAATAAATTCTATGACTATTCGGAGAAGAAAATCTCAACAATAATTTGCGAATGACAAAACAAAAGAGTTTTACTAATTAAAATTCAAATGCATAAATTAAAAATAAATAAAATACCATCTATTGTGCAAGTTCATCCCTCTCCCTACTTTGAGAATTTAATTACCCATAGGTATAATGGACAACAAAAATGATGATGCACAAAATCGTCTTCGTGCGAGATCAACAGTCACAAGAGTGATTAATGAGCAATCAATGGCAATTAGTGGTAAAACAGTAAATAAAGAGTCAACACAAGAGATTTATAGTGGTTCGGTCTCGGATGACCTACGTCCACTCTTCGAACGGCGACGGTGGCCTGGGGTGTTTTATTGATGAACCAAGGTACTCCGGAGAGTTTACAGAGCTTTGAGAGAGAGAGAGCTTAGAGAGCTTGCTGAGTGCAAGTAGTCTCGTGTGTGTCTCAAGAGTCATTCATGCCCTTTATACAGTAAGAACTTACATTATATAGGCTCACTAAGGCGGTGAGGCGGTGACGTGAGGGAGAAGGCTCCCGTTAATTTGGTAAGTACAAACATGGTAGGAGTGAGTCTCTTTGGTAAGTAGAGTTATGGTAGGAGTAGACTTCTTTGGAAGGTAGAATTAAGGTAGGAGATCTTTGTATCTTGAGCTTTCCTCCACGTGCTCCTATTTGCTCGGATGTCACTCTGATGCGGAGTGTGCTCATGCTTAGCCTTGAACTTGAGTTTTGAAATAAGGAGGAGAAGAGAGGATAGGAGAGGGCCAAAGTGGGAGGCGCCCACTTGGCCTCCTATGGGCGGCGCCCAATTGGAGGGGAGTGGGCGACGCCCACTTTGTGTGGAGAGGTGGGCGGCGCCCCATGGGGGGTGTCCTCACCTCACTTCATTGTTCAGCTCCTTCTACTCTTGGCTTTCAAGTAACCCATTCAATTCCATAGCTCATATTTCTCTCCCTCGTACTCCTTGGAGGATGATAGTGAGTTTGGCTTGGTCTTGATCTTGATCTTGAGTCTTGAGCTTGCTTCGGAGTGGGCTTGGTTGTCTTGGACTTGAGTGAGGAGGCCGGAGGAAGGAAGAGGAGGAGACGCCCGAAGGGGAGCCGGTGCCCAAGGGTGCCTGGGCAGCGCCCAAGGGGCTTCGGCCTCTTGGGTGTTGTCCTCTTGACGCCCGCGCCTTCTTGGAGGAGCTTGGGCGTTGGCCACTTGATCTCCTTGGACTCCCTTCACTATTCACCTCCCTTTGACGGGTGGACCCAGCTCCATGAGTCTTTTGGGCTCTTCTATGGGCTTCTTCGACTCCGTTCGGATTGGGCCTTAGCTTAGTAAAATCTGGACTCATCAATAATGGACAACAAAAATCTCCCAAAAAAATAAGAAGAACCGGCTGCCATCGAAAATTTTTCCTGATCTCCTTCTGTATTTTCTCTGTTTTGATCGCCTGCTTCTTCCCTCTTTTTTTTTTTCAACCGCCACACACCAAGAAGGCAAAGCAAAAAAAATCTAGCCGCCAAAGCCCAAAAGGAAAAAGAAAAATATTAGGTTTACAAGTCAAACTTCTTTTTTAAAATTATATTTTTCTCCTTTCTTTATTTAAGCCTTTTGTTTCAGCCCTTCTTTATTCCATTATTTTTACTTCAGCCCCTAAAGTTCAAATCTTGTGTAATTTGAGAAAGATCAAGCTCAATTACAATCATGAGTGCTGGGCCCACCATGACAGCTTCTTCAGTTTTAGCCTTTTTACTCCACGAGCTGCCATCAAAATGAAAACAAATATAAAACCCGAATAATAAAGTCCCAACAATGTTAAGTGTAAAGCCCAAATTGAAAATTATCTCTCACCAACCAATAATGCAATATTTAAGATTTAAAATATTATAAAATCATGCTCAAATATATCTCAATGTGAATAGATATTAAATTCAATAATATAAATTATATCTAATTATTTCTATTCACATATTAGCATTTTAATCCAATAATAAGGTATTTAGAATGCACTTTCGCGCACTCATCAGGTCCCCTTTTTTTGCCCAAATCAGCTGAAGTAGCCATTATAGGGGCGCCCAAACCGGCCTTGGCGCTCGAGCAGTCCAAGAAAGCACTCCTGGCGCCCATGCCCACACCTTTGGCACCCAAATCAGCAACCTCGGCGCCCAGGATAGCACGCTCAGCTCCCAGCTCTCCTACCACTTTTGGACTGCACATCTTCTTAACCGAGCTATCCAGAACAGTAGCATCGGTGCCCACCAAAGGGTCACCCACGTCAGCGCCTAAGGCTCCCAGCCCGTTGTCGCGCTCACCTCCGCCCTCATGCACTAAGCCTGGGCTCCCAGCTGTGTACCTGGGCCTTGCCGAGCTTGCCACCACTGCCTCCTGGACGCCCGAGTCACTTAGAGTAGCGCCTGCATGGGCGCCCACCTCCCTCACTTCATACAGCTCACCCGAAATAGCCTAAATCGGTCCCCTCCTCGTCCAGATTGCTCAAGTAGGCGCTTGACGCTAGCTTGTGTCTCACCCCATCTTGCTTGCCCAAATTGGCGCTTATGGCGCCCGATTGCCACCCGATCCAGCGTTTACGGCGCCCAAGTTGCTACATGCTCGCCCAAGGGTCTGGGCAGCACACCCGCTGGTCCATGCGGAGACATCACCCACAAAATTGGCACCCAATGCCTCCACCCCAACGTTTATGGCTTGAGTCGCCAACTCCTTGGATCTCATCTCACCAATATTACCTTGATCCATGAAATTTCCAAAGAAGGTTTGTCCACACAGCAGATTCGGCAATGGCTCTTTAGCTGCTACTTGTCTCCTCTTCAACAATATGAGTTTCCTCTCTTTCGATGAAATTGATTCAAGAAAGCACTCTTAAATGAACTCAAAAAGGTGGGTAATGCTCAAACCTAAGAATTTCTAGTCTTGGGTCTTCAAATCTCAAGAAGAGCTTCACAAGAAAAGCTCTATGAAGGAATAAGCAAAATGAAGAAGAAAATTGTGTATTTATAGCCTAGGGTTTTTTAAAAGGGGAAAAAGCCCAAATTAAAAATCAAGGGCTCCCTTAGAAATACAAGCAAAAATTGAAAAGCCTTGAAGTGTTCAACAAGACAAGCCACGTCAGGAATGAAGAGGAGTTCTCATGAGTCAAAATTCAAATTCAATTAAATGCTCCTCTCTCCAAGTTCATTTGACAGAGGGCATTAGGGGGTAAATGATGGGTCAAGCCCAAATAGTCCAACTTATGTGGGAAGGCCCAACCTCAGTTAAAGAGCCCAGCCATGTGAAGACCCACTAAAGTCCAAATTCAAGTCCAATCCAGTAAGGACTCCTCCTCCGAAGGAATGGGAACACGAGGGGGAGAAATGCGGGGCACCGAGATACCCTACCACACTGGTAATTACCAAAATAGGAAACTCCTTCCCCACGTCACCACCGCCTCACCTCCAAACTCTAACTCTATAAATGTAAGCCCTCTCCACATCTAGGGCAGACCTCCCAAAAAATCTCTTCTCCTACTCTTGCACATTTGCAGAGATTGTTCTCCCTCTCTCTCCCTCTCCCTTAAAACATTGTAGCTCCCCGGAGTAAACTCAACAGAGAGCACCATAAATCATCAATAAAGAACACCGGCCACAGTTACCATTCAAAGTGGACGTAGGCCACAACAGAACCACTATAAACTCTTGTATTGATCCTTTACCTGCAAGTTTTTTCATTGATTGTTTGTTTATTACATATTGACTTCACCTATTCACCTTCCTGACTGTTGAACTTGCACGAAAATTAATTTGTGCATCTTCCCAAAAAACAACTAATACAATAGGTATTCTAATATGACCAGGTGAAATCATGTTCTTGTTTCATATGGGGCTTACTTATTGAACAAGTCATGAGATTCTCTCTCTTCTCTTCTCTTTTTATTAAAAGAATCATCCTGGCCACTTCAACTAGACGTAGGAATCGATTGTGTAAGTTTGAGAGTTTTTCATTACTCATCTATAAGCAAACTAACTAGGTGTTGTGTGACTTGGATATACGGATTCTCACTTGAATTACTTGACATGTCAGATAGAATGAATTATACGATATTCTTTTTGATACCGTACCAAATTCTTATCGGACGGTACCATAGACTCTCCCAAGAAACAAACAAACAAGAATAAAATACCAATGAGTTTTTTATTTTTTTTTTGAGCAAAAAAATAACGTAGAGTTGAATATGAAGATGAAATAAGCTTCACTATTCGGACACGGTCTCTCCAGCTGTGAGATGGATTAGTCAAATGGAATGGAGATTCTCATTAATTAATTAGATAATTCTGAGAAAAAGGAAATAAAGGGGACGACGTGAGGAGATGTTACGGGCGCAATTCCCGCGGACCTGAGCTTTCGCATCCGCCGGCACCGCACATGGTAAGTGAAAGGAAGGTGGCCCACTAGAATGAGCACAACCCATTTGATTTTATACCTGTCTGACCACTCACGCTCCAGTCTGGTCTATAACTCAAACCGATAGATTCTATCATTGAGTTTGATGCAGGCATGTCAAATAACAAGAAAAATTTGACGAGTTCAACTGAAAATTGCTCATTGTCCTTCTGCTTCCAGGTGGAGATTCGAGTCGCTGCAACACATGATAACCCATGATTGGTGCTAAAATTCTAGTCATCAAGGTCGATATCCACTTAAAGTGGTCATAAAATAAAAGGACAAATTGTTTTTTAGTTAGCAGGCATGGCATTGAAGGAACTGCAAAGCAACGCAATCCTCTTGATTTCTTGGGTCTTTTAGACTCCTACATTTTGAATTTGTTATCATTCACCAATCATACGCAGCCTAATATAAATCTTAACTTGCCCTGCTTTTGAGATGCAATAAGATCCAATCAAATCATACTAGGGAAGTCTAATATATTTGATGATGAACAAGTCATTTTGACGTACATTGGCAAAAAAAAAAATAAAGGTTGAAACTAGGACGATCCAATGGCTGTTTCTCGTGTTTCTTGGCCTGGCCGCGTGAAATCTCCTCGTCTCTTTGGGGCATCGTCTGATTGTGAAGAAAGTGACATACCATACATACCACCGCTGAAGGAACTGTTCAATGTTCTCTCTTCCTTCCTATCTTGCAAACTACAGCTGGGTGGCATTTGTCGGCCTACTATCTTTTATGTGATTCATTATTCAACTGCCCAACGTCCTGCCACTACCAAAACCTGAAAATACTCAAATAACCTCTATCTTTCTAAATTATGGAAAACCCCATTTTTTGTTGGCTCTGTAATCACAAAAAAGAGCTAATTACAATGTCCTTACTTACATAGCCAGGACCAACAATTAGGCGTTTGGTCCTATGATCACTTCACTCCAGAAGATCAAACCTGAAAATTTAGGCTACGATTGTGAAGGTGGGTTTCAGTTGAGATGGTGTTTAAGTGTTTGAGTTGAGATTTTTTTTGTTCGGGTCAAAATAAAATTAATGGCAAAGAAAAAAAGAAAACCTTAAGGACATAGTTGAGAATTCAACGGTAATTGAAAGTTATTACAACATATTGGTGGATTAATTAATTAATTAAATGATGTTACCTACATCCTAACTATGACAAGAAATTAATCATGTTGTTTGATTAAATAATGCGATATAAACATTATGATTATTTCTTCACTGAGAAGCATCGAAGAAGTTAAAGATATTAACTTTACACACCCAAACTCTCATATAAAAAGAGATTCATCAATCAGATATAGAGACATTCCCCAAAGCTTTTTTTCAATAAAACGCACACCCACACCACACCACACCACACCACACCACACATTCTCATTCACACAAACAAGAGCCCATAAAAAAGGCGAAAGGAAGGAAGCATATTCATACACCTTTGGCAAAAGCTGAAGAGATTCCTGTAAAGTGTAATGGATACAATCAAGTCCTTTAAGGGCTATGGCAAGGTTAACGAGATCGAAGAACAAGCTTTCCGGCGAAATACCCGGAAACGTCTCGTCATCCTCATACTCTCCTCGGTCATTTTAGTCGCAGTAATCATCGGTGCAGTCGTCGGAACTGTATTACACAAGCGAAACCGTAATGGATCCGATGAAGTTCCTTCGACTCCGACCTCCCCAGCCGCTGCGCTCAAAGCTGTCTGTAGCCAGACTCAATATCCAGAGTCATGCTTCAACAGCATAAAAGCGGTCGAAACGTCCAACAGTACTACAGACCCAGAAGAGATCTTCAAGATCTCTTTACAAGTAGTCTTGAACTCACTCTTGGAGCTATCGACATTGCCGGAAGAATGGGTGAATAAAACGAATGATGCCAAACTCAAGGCGGCTTTCGACGTTTGTCAAACTGCGTTCGACGACGCCATAGATAGACTCAACGATTCGATCTCATACATGAATGTAAGTGACGGCCAGAAAATACTGTCGGTGGCAAAGATTGACGACCTCAAGACATGGCTGAGCACAACCATTACTGACCAAGAAACGTGCTTGGACGCTCTTGATGAAGTGAATTCAACCCTGCCGGAAGAATGGAAGGGTCCAATGAACAAGTCGACCGAATTCGCAAGCAACAGCTTGGCCATGGTCGCTAAGATATTGGGTATTCTTTCGAATTTCAATATCCCGATTCACAGAAAGTTGTTGGGGACGGCAGATATTGTTTCAGGATTTCCGAATTGGGTTGGGGCGGGCGATCGGAGGCTGCTTCAGGCTACCAGCCCGAAGCCACAGTTGACAGTGGCAGAGAATGGCAGTGGAGATTTTAAGACGATAAAAGAGGCATTGGCAAAGGTGCCGAAGAAGAGTAAACAGAGGTTTGTCATTTATGTGAAGGCTGGTGTGTATGTAGAGAACGTGAATTTGGACAAGTCTATGTGGAACGTGATGATGTACGGTGACGGGAACAAGAAGACCATTGTTTCCGGCAGCTTGAACTTCGTGGACGGAACCCCAACCTTTTCCACTGCTACTTTTGGTAAAGTCCCCCCATCTCTCTTTAAGTTAATCTCTCATTTGCAGCTGGTTTACTCTAATTATTTTCATTTTTTTGCATTCATTCATATACATTAATTTTTCTTTGTTATAGCTCAAAGATAAGATGACAAACTAACTCATGCATATTCAGTAATTAGACAGAATAGAGGATGGTCAATGGGGGATGGTAACCCCCTTTGTCCACGTTCAACAATATTCAGTAATTAGACAAAATTATTATAGCAGCAAACATGTTTTTTTGGGGGAACCAACCCTCCATATCATCTCAAGCCATGATACAGGCCAGGACCCCAATCCACGCGTGCCCTTTTGAATAATACTTCCCAAGTTTAAAAATCTAAAAAATTGATGTATCAATTGGCATTGTAAACATATTCAGAAGTGTTAATAGGGCATAAAAATTCAATCTCGATTGCTCCAATATTTGACCAGACATAAGGAAGTAGGGTACTAAGCCCCATGTGGATGTTCCGGCTTTGGAGGAGAGTACTGCAGTGCAGTGGCCTCATCCCTCCTCCTCCAGGATGTAACCAACCACATGGATTGGTTGGTTTGTCCATCCACTGATTTGATGCCTCCTTAATTAATATTTATCTACCTAACCATTAATAAATAAGTATTATTCATTGTCTTTACTCTTTAGTACTCTGGGACACTGAGGGCACCATGCCATTGCCATGTGCAATCCCAGGTCCACATGTTCTAAATGTACGGCTCATCTTCTGTTGGTCAATCAATGATGTATTGAAAATGGTGTAGGTATTTGTTGCAACTCTCCGTGACATATGCCATTTAATGCTCGCATCCTTCCTTTCTTCCTTCTTTAGATGGTATTTTGTCATAGTTCAGTACTTACATAACCACCACTTAGATAGAGATTACTATCCCAAGAGTCAACCAACCCACCGCGTATTGTCCCAATTTATTTTGGATTAAATTTTTTTGACTCAAGTTTAATTCAAGTATTAAAACTTCAATCCAAGTATAAAATTTTTCAAGTTGAGGTCAAATTAGCCACCCCATTAGGGACATACATATATAAGATTTACTATTTTTATTGGGTCCTCTGGCCTGCCGTGACAATGACATTTTTTATTTTTTTTTAATCATGAAAGGCATTTTATTATGAGTTTAACAAAAACAAGCCATTGGTGATGGCCTCACTCACTCAACCGCAAGGCTCAGTCCAATGTATATTCCCCATGCCAGTTGCCATCTGAGTTATAACATAGTTTGAGCCTTCTTAATCCTCCATATATAGCTCGTAGGAAACATCATTTTATACCAGGGGTGGCAAATGGGTGGGTTGGATTAAATTGGATTGGGCTAAAATCAATCCAATCCATTTTTTACTCACCTAGTAAATGGGTTATAATGGATTGGGTTTATAATGAGTTGGGTTAAACTAATTAACCCATAAAGTAATTAAAATTCTTAATAGACACATTAGTACACCAAAACACACACACACACATACATTAGTAATGCTCTAAAATACAAATATACACACACACTAATACACCAAAACACATACAAATTAATACATTAAAATATACACACTATTACACTAAAATACACACTAATACACCAAAAATATACACACATATACTAACATAAAAATTAAAACACATTTAATAAAAAAATGCACACATAATGGGTGATCCGTGGGCCTACCCATGAGTTATGGGTTAAACCATGGGTCATAAATGGTACACGGGTTATGGGTTATGGTTCAACCCGTGGGGGCGTGGGTTATGGGGTCGTGTTCCGACCCGTGGGTCCACGGGCTATGGATTGTGGTCCGGCCCGTGGGTCATTGAGTCATGGTCCGAACCGTGGGTCATTCATGGTGTACTAGTGTGTGTGTTTTTAGTGTACTAGTGTGTGTGTGTTTAGGTGCATTATTGTATATATGTGTATTTTTTGGTGTAATAGTGTGTGTATTTTTTGGTATATTCGTATATTTATTTATTTTTATTACTTGTATTATTTAATAAAAAAATAAATATTCAATCCAATGGGTACTCATTTGTAAACCATATTAATCCACTTAATTAAAATGAATCATATTACCCAACTCATTTAAACCTATATTAATTAATATAGGTACTCAACCCATTTATTTATGGGCGGATTGGACGGGTTAATGGATAATGAGTTAGGATGGCCACCTCAATTTTATACCATGAAATTGAAAACTGACGTTCAATTATGTGACTTCCAGCTGCTGTTGGGAAAGGCTTCATGGCGAAGGACATGGGATTCAAGAATACAGCTGGGGCGGCGAAGCACCAGGCAGTGGCCTTCCGGTCTGGATCTGATTTCTCGGTATTCTACAGGTGCTCTTTTGATGCCTTCCAAGACACTCTTTATGCCCACTCCGGTCGTCAATTCTATCGTAACTGTGACATTACTGGTACAATTGACTTCATTTTTGGAAACGCGGCGGTTGTCTTCCAAAACTGCAACATCATGCCCAGGCAGCCCCTATCCAATCAGTTTGTGACTATAACAGCTCAGGGAAAGAAGGACCCGAACCAGAACACAGGCATTTCAATTCAAAAGTGTATCCTGTCCCCTCTAGACAATCTCAGAGCTGCAACATATCTAGGCAGGCCCTGGAAGGAGTACTCCACCACGGTTGTGATGCAGTCCAATATTGGTCCATTCTTGGACCCTCAGGGCTGGACCGAGTGGGTCACTAATGTTATCCCACCCGAAACCATTTTCTATGCTGAGTACCAAAACACTGGCCCAGGAGCAAGTGTAAATAACAGGGTCAAATGGCCTGGATACAAGCCCACCATCACTGCAAACCAGGCTTCCAAGTTCACCGTGCAATCTTTCATAGAAGGAAGTAACTGGCTGCCAGATACAAACGTTCTCTTTGACGCATCTTTGTGAGTTTGGTTGGTTCGCCACTCCTTAATTTCAACATTCAATTAGACCGTCATTAAACTTGTCCTCATGACACTCCACATTTTTACATTTTGTGATGTATTTTCCATTCCTAAATACCCCCTCCCTCCCGCGCAATTGTTCTTTATTCTAACACTCCTTTTTTGTACACTCCAAATTTCAAATTGAAAGTTTTATAAGTATTGAAATACATGTATCTGTGTGTTTTTTTTATTGGTGCCCACTTCCGGTGCTACACTCGTTGATGATAATTTAGAGCAAATGCTTTTAACAACTTGAAAATCCACCGAGTCAGTCTACATGCAATTCTTCAGTTCTGGTACATTATTAACAAGTGTATATTTTTATGCTTCTGCTGGTTTACTTTACAAAGCGAATAGAGAACAAAAGTCTATTCACAAATTTAATGTATTAGAGATTCATGTCGTGGTCTCATCTCATTTAACTCGAAAACAACTCAAAGGTCATGCCATTGAATTGCGACAAAGGTAATTGCGTATTTAATTCAAATGACGCATGAGTTTGCATTAAATATATTTAAACTTATTTGGGTAGACAGATAAATAAATAAATAAATAATTATATTTTGCCAATCAGATTAGGCATCAGTTTTGACTTTTTCATCCTTGATTTCGCTGGCGTTCTCATCCCAATCACCCCTGTGAAAAACAAAAGAAAAGAAAAGAAAAGAAAAGGAAGGGGAAGAAACAAACTTTAAAGTTTAAAAAAAATAGAGAGGTTGGAGAGAGAAATTAATACAGTGAATGAGCATATAAAGACAGCGAGAAAAGACTACGTAGTGGGCCCACCCTTAGCGAAAAAAAATAAAATAATATTATATTTACTAAATTATTTATTAAAATTTACATTTAAAATAAGTGTAAGTGGTTAGATCGCTAAAATCCATCAAGTCCTACTAAATGTTCGATACATAGAATTTGACACATCATTTAAGTTAAACCAAAAAATGAAAAAGAGTAATTTTATACTTATCAAAAAGTGATTTTATTAAATAAGTTGGCAATTTCATATCTAAATAAAAATATTTTGATCAACATTGGATGGGTCTAAATAAAATTACTAACTTATTTAATAAAAATATTTTTTAATAAAATTTTTGATGGACGTAGTATTTCTAAAAAAATAAAAATAAATAAATAAATAATCTGCGGGTGGTCTTTTCTCTTTTGTCAGGCGCACAAAGAAACGAATGGCGTAGGCCCATTGTAATTTTGATGGTTTGGGCAACAAGTAAACAAAGAGGCTCCATTTTTCGTAGTTGAAACTTGGAAAAGTGTGCATGGAAGGAATAGTGTGTGTCCACAACTGTCATCCAAGACGCAAAACCCTCTCTTTAAATTGGAGTCTGTACACAGCACGTAACAATGCGGAGATTCGTAGCCGACAAAGCCAGAAATCTCATCCTGAGGCCTTCTTCCTTTACTACTACTACTACTACTACTTTCGTGTCTCACAATCGCTCTTCTGCTCTATCTTCTTCAACTTCTCAATCTCATCTTTCTCGTTTCTTCACATCTATTCATCCATCTCCTTCTTCTTCCTCTGATTCAATGGCTTCCAATCCTGTCACTCTTGAAACCATCAACCCAAAGGTAAATCTTTCTTTAATTTGGATGGATTAATCGTTCGTTGCGGCGCTTTGGATTTACTTTTATGTTATTTCGGTACACGGGTTGGGGTTTATTTTGTGCTTCGTTTTGCCCACTTCCCCTTTTTCATTGCCTGTATTCCATCACCACCCATTTACTCTTGTTCAGTGTTTGGCAACCTTTTGTCCTCAATTTCAAACAACAGTCTTCTTAATATTTACATTTACTATATTTTTCTCCTTCATCTTATTGGATTAATCCTCGCGATCTACATCCATCTTTAAAGCCAATCAAACAGCTGAAAGGACTAATGCTAATGTTGTGCCTTATTTGAATCTCCTAAAATCTCGATTCTCAGTCATCTTTTTGAGTACACATTTTACACGTCAAGACCTTAATTACTGATTGTTCCTTTCTGTCAGGTCTTGAAATGCGAATATGCTGTCCGTGGCGAAATTGTCACCCAAGCCCAGGTAATTAATAATATACATGAGTTCATTGACAGTTGAATGGACAAATATTGTACAAATCATGGTTCCTAGATGGCAATCGTTCACACGCAATGATCCTATTCTAAAGGAATTAATTTTCTTGCAATACAAAAACTTTTTGAATATGCTGTATTTAATCTAGCCAATTTTTGCAATCTGTTCATTTGTTTGATTGTCCGTTGTAATGTTTTGTCTTGCAGAGACTACAACAAGAATTAAAAGAGAATCCAGGTTCCCATTCTTTTGAGGAGGTACAATTGTTTCCCATTAGACCTTTTTCAAATGTCAAGACAAGTGTATATTTGGAATACGTTTCCGTATCTGTATACTGCATTCTGTATTTTTTTTCCCTTTTTATGTGACAGATACTTTACTGCAATATTGGAAACCCACAATCTCTCGGTCAGCAGCCAATTACTTTCTTCAGAGAGGTTTGTGTGGTACTAATTCATTCTACACAGTGTAATAAAGCTCTTTCAGCTCCTTATATAAATATATTTTTTTGTTAGGTTCTTGCTCTCTGTGACCATCCAGCCATCTTGGACAGAAGTGAAACACAGGCCTTGTTCAGGTTTGTGAAGTATTATACTTAATCTTTTGCTCTCTGAGCTGCTGGGTAAATTATACAGATTGATGCTGAATTTCTGTAGACGCATGGGCACATTTTGTGAGTTTCGGGAATCCCTAGACTTTACAAGTAATTTGAAAAGCCATCCTTTTTCTTGATTAGTTGCAACAGCCGCCGATGCTCATGTATATTTCAGAATGTGTCGCATAATTGAATGTCTATTTTATAGGTTGCTACGAATTATTTTAAGTGCCTGTCTTTCTTGTATCTTGTATTTCAAACTTGCTGCTTTTATTGAAGATCAAGTCCTGAAAACAATGAACATTATGGACCATTTTGACATTCACAGTTCCGATGCCATAGAGCGTGCTTGGCAGATCCTGGATCAAATTCCTGGAAGAGCAACTGGTGCATATAGTCATAGTCAGGCAGGATGCTGTCTCTTTGGAGCTTTAAAAGATTAAATTGTCACATTACTCAAGCAGTCGTATCGTACAACTTATATTTCGTTTCTTCACTTCAGGGTGTCAAGGGATTGCGTGATGCAATTGCTGCTGGTATTGAAGCCCGTGATGGTTTTCCTGCTGATCCAAATGATATTTTCTTGACTGATGGTGCAAGTCCAGCTGTAAATTTTAATTTCCCCTCATCATCCTTTTTAATATTATGTGAACGTACTTCAGAAACAATGAAATTCAAATCTTAAGCTTGAACTGATTATTTTGTCTTTAAACTTTTCAGGTCCACATGATGATGCAGTTACTGATAAGGTCGGAGAATGATGGAATCCTTTGTCCTATTCCTCAGTACCCTCTGTACTCTGCTTCAATCACCCTCCATGGTGGCACTCTTGTATGTTTTATGCAAAATAACAGCAATATCTTGAATCATATTGGTTGGCTAGCTCTACTCAACTGTATAGTTTTTGGCTTGGTTGTCCGAGCTGTAACTGAGTGTATGATTGTGTGGAAGCTTAAGCACAAGGAGATTGATTGGGGAAATGCTTCATTTAGCTTAGGGTTTTTGTCTTTGATAATAATATTTGATGTTGAAATCTACGATTTTTTTCCAGGTTCCTTACTATCTTGATGAAGCAGCAGGTTGGGGATTGGAGATTTCTGAGCTCAAGCAGCAACTGGAAGCTGCCAAGTCCAAGGGCATCATTGTTAGGGCCTTGGTTGTTATAAATCCGGGCAACCCAACAGGACAGGTAAACAATGATCACATTTCAACAGTTGCTTAAAGGGAAAATAGTGGGTTTCATTCATAGGAGACTCTTTCATGGAACACATTTGTATGGTTATGGGTCAGAAGTAGAACCATGTTTTATCTTTTAATTATTTTGACATGTCTACCTGCAGGTTGTTGCTGAGGACAACCAGCGGGAAATTGTCGAATTCTGCAAGAGAGAAGGTCTTGTTCTTTTGGCAGATGAGGTATGCTGATTGTTTAGCCTCATTTTACAGGATACTTGAGAGTACATTGGAAGATTTTAGGATCTTTATTTTATCTTTTTGATAAGAAACCATACGCTTCATTAATGATCAAGAAATAAAAGTTACATCAAAAAGGTTGGATAAGAAATCCAACCAACAAGAAAAGAAAACAATGAGAGAAATAAAGTTTACATAGAAAGCCTAAAAGTCAAAGATTTCTCTCTATCCCACTAAGATTGCAAAAAGTGGGATTCCTTAAAAATCCTTAGAAACTGAAGTCCAAAATGAGGCTAAGAAATGAATACGATCCCATAAAACATTCAAAAACTCGTATCGATATTCAAAGATTCTTGCATTTCTTTCCTTCCAAATAACCCAAAAATTAGCAATAATAGCACAATTCCAAAGAGTCACTCCTTTATCAAACCTGCCAAAGCCTTTTATATCTTCAATAAGGAAAGATATAGATGATAAAGGAAGCACCCAACACAAATCTGCCACTTGAAACAGTTTATACCACATAGCAAAATCAACAAACTAATGCAAAATAAGTGATCTATACATTCACAATCACCTTTACATATCACACACCACTGATGCAAAAAATAACTATGAGGTCTCATTTTTTTAAGCACGTCATAAGTGTTAAGTTTTCCATGTACAACATTCCATGAAAAAGCTTGCACTTTAGCCTCTTTTATCATCAAAGCACGGCCAAAAATAGGACAAGAATATTGATTCAACGAAGAGTCAAAAAAGCATTTGCAAGAAAATATACCAGACGGTTCTGCACCCACCCTCTTCTATCACATGACTAGACAAACAACTATTTAGGATATCATGAAATGAAGTGAGATCCCCAATATCTCCTATATTCTTGTGGAATCCTAAATCCCAAGGGTAGGGATGGTTAGAAGACCTTAACACAAAAGCAATAGAAACACCCTGAGATTAAGCTAGTTGATAGAAATGAAAAAGATAACTCCCCCACCCAAGCATCCTCCTAAAAACAGGTTCTCTCCCCATCACTCACTACAAATCTCAACTCTTGGGAAAACCGACTGTGAAAAATTTGCTCTTGATCACTAAAATGCCACAAAGAATTTGGCTCCAATGGAAACTTCCACAGTCACTTACCCACTAATGCTATAGGTGATCAGAAAATGAAAAATATATGATTTTCTTTACGGAGGAACTTGAATTGAAGTTGAGTTCGTTGGGTTCTGACTTTGGTATTTCGTATCATATTCATCAAACACTATGCTCTGAATGTGATTAGTTGTGTTAAATTTTCAACTCTTATGACGCTTTGCCAATATTTGGTGAAATTGGACAGGTATACCAGGAAAATGTTTATGTCCCTGAAAAGAAATTTCACTCATTTAAGAAAATTTCCCGGTCTATGGGATATGGTGAGAAGGATGTCTCCTTGGTGTCTTTTCAGTCAGTCTCTAAAGGTATGTTGGCCTGTCAATCAAATTATTAATAGATGAAAATTATAGTGTGTAATTTGATGATTTTTTTGTTGTTTGTGGGAGTCAGGTTTTTATGGGGAGTGTGGAAAAAGAGGAGGCTACATGGAGATCACCGGTTTTAGTCCTGAGATAAGGGAACAAATCTACAAATTGGCATCAGTAAATCTTTGTTCAAATCTCTCTGGTCAAATTCTTGCAAGCCTTGTCATGAATCCTCCCAAGGTTAATTTTTCTCTCTTTGAAAGATTTTCTTTTTTCTTGGAGTTAAACAGGCTTACATTTTGTAAAGTTGGATTTACCCAGAAAAAGCTGGTAGTTAGATAAGACTTCTGATTAGTACTTGTCCACTCTTAACTTGTCTAACATGCTTGTAAGCTTGAGCTTGTCTGACCTGGTCAGTGTTACTGAGTTACTATTGTTTTTTCAATGATTGACCACTGTATAATGGATGGGTAGAATACTACTCGACAATTTGAGTTGTTATCTTGTGACTTTGGAGCACTAAATTATTTGATATTATTAAGTTGCTTTGAAATTCATTTACAGCATAGGTGTGTAAGTGTAGTTTCAAGTATCATACAAACTACTGTATGTTAGCAGATACTGCAATGCATATACTTCTATGGATGTGTGCAGGTTGGAGATGAATCCTATGAGTCCTATTCTGCAGAGAAAGATGGAATCCTCTCATCCCTAGCTAGGCGTGCAAAGGTTAGTAAAAATAACAAATCTTTTTCAATGGCTTGAAGAAATTGATAATTTTGTATTTTATAGTGAGAGTTAATTGCAAATTGCAACCTGAAAGATTGTTCGAACTTCAATTTGCACTCTCAAAGATAAAAAATCTCAATTTGTACCCTCAAAAAATATAAATTTGTATCAATGCGTGAAACTAACAGTCGTCAGTTTGTTGATCTAAAATTAAATAAATAAATTACACCTAAATCCCTTCATACTTGTTACCTAATCATTTGAACCCCCTCACGTTTAGAATATTACTACTACACCTCCTGACGTTTGTGCACGTGTAACACATAACCCATTATCGTTGATATCTGTTAATATAACCGTTGAAAAATATGATTTCATCTGAATAAAAAATTATAATTTCATACTACCATTTATTTTGTGAGTCTGTTATACTCTAAAGTTCAAAATCAAGTTTACCATGTGAATGTCTAATATAATGTAGGTATTTATATAATGTTCTTTATATCCAATGCAATACATCACTTAAATAGGATTTTTTGAATGCTCAATTGGGAGAACATTTTTATTCATATTTGAATTCTCAAGAGATGTAGGTGTAATATTTCAAATGTGAAGGGTCTAGGTGATTAAGTGACAGGTATGAGGGGGTCTAGGTTTAATTTTTCCATTTAATTTTAAACGACAAACTGACTGTTGTTAACTTGAGTTGCGCATTGATACAAATTTTTATCTTTGAAGGTGCAAATTGAGATTCGAACGATCTTTTGGGGTGCAATTTGAGATTAACCCTTTCAGTGAAAAGAACATTGTTGAAAGGACCGACAATTTGTAATGGACGCACCTAATTGAGGTGTTAGTACTTTTTTGTAGAGCAATAATGGAGAGTAAGAGCAACCCATCTGAATATTAGTTTCATTAGAAAGGTGAAACTTTTCTTTAAAGAAATTCCGCTACTCTTTAAAAATGATGGTTTTATGTTGCAATGAATCAATGATTTCTTATAGCAGCAATATGACCACATTTCTCAGGCCTGTTTGCCGGGTTACCTTTACATTAATCTTTGTCAAAATTAACTTTGCTGCCTTTGTTCTATCGAATATGCATTGGTTATCATTTGTTCTGTGACCAGACACTTGAAGAAGCATTAAATAGTTTGGAAGGTGTAACATGCAATAAAGCAGAAGGGGCAATGTATCTTTTTCCGCGTATTAACCTCCCACAGAATGCTGTAAAAGCAGCAGAAGCAGCAAAAATGGCGCCAGATGCATTCTATGCTAGCTGCCTTCTTAAAGCCACTGGAATTGTTGTGGTTCCTGGGTCCGGCTTTGGGCAGGTGAGTTATATTGGTAGCATTGTGCAATAATCACCATGTTTGCGTCAATCTATCAGCTTAACGTGATAATCTGCTGTTTCCAACTGGAACTGATTTTGTTCAAATGTTAAGCAACACAGATGGTCATAAGTGCCAAAGCGTCCCCCTTTAGAGGGGTTTAAAATTATCGTAGACATAAGTTGGAAAGAACTGGTTAGACATTATCATCTGATCGGAGTGATATCAACACTTGAAACATCTGTGATAGTTTAGCAAATTATAGATGCTGCTCCTCTGGAAGTTAGTATTTGTTCTAATATTTGAAAATGCTCATATTGTTCTGTTGGATAGGATGTCATTTTGGTTGATTTAAGTATTTTCTTCCTTTTTTTTTTTTTTCTAGTTTTACTGATCATTCATTTTTGTGATTTGGTGTTTTATGAAAGGTCCCTGGAACTTGGCATTTTAGGTGCACGATATTGCCTCAAGAGGATAAGATTCCAGCCATCGTCACTCGTTTGACAGAATTTCACAAGGGATTTATAGATGAATTTTGTGGCTGAGGGATCTTGACACTCGCATCATATCTGAACACTGCTAAAAGTTTTGAATAAGCATAGCCATTCCAATTTGTAGGCGTACAAGGCGAGGTGGAGGATCTCATTCTGTTGTCTGTAAAAGATGTTAACTCTCACTCACTCTACTTGATTTCTTTGAACCTTAGCGCATGCAAAATCCAAGGGGTCAGGTTTCTGATCTTCTAGTTTGGGTGTTTAGTTGAAATTCTCGAGGGTTAGGCTTCGAAAACTGGTCAGATTTCTGGCATTAACAAGGATTTTCTTTTGTGGTTAATCTCAGCCTTGCCATGCATATTCCACTTGGGTTCAAATTTGATATCTTTTCCGCGACATTTTGGAATAGAGATTCTTTTATCTTCCAAATCAATTTGTCATCAATCCCTACTCTCTATTCAACCATCCCCACAAGCACTGTCACAGTGCTACACTCTATCTATCCCGACAAAAGAAAATAAAACGAAAAAAAAAAAAAATGCTGTATGTGCTGAGGACGTTACTAGGATACATAGGACGACGATTGTGTTGATCCTTATAAGCTGAAAGGCTACGGGAGACATGTTGCTCATTGAATCATGATAGATCCTTGTTTTTTTTAAAAAAAATCAATTTGGTCAGAAGAGAGAGAGACATGAGGTGCGTATGATCATTGCGGCACTGCCACAATGGTCACTCCATCAATGTTAGCCGACGGTATTCAGACAACTATCCTCCATTCCATTCAAATCGACACATTAGGAATGTATATTTCGGACATACTCGCCAGAATTTTAATTTGAGATTGCTCAATTCATTCCTTTCTCTGACAAATTCAGTTACGCAATGAATTCAAAGATGTTTACCCCCAGTAAGAATGTATACAATTTCCGCTTCCCCTAGGTAAAAAAATCAATCCCATAGGTAGTATGGCCATCAAACAGTTCAAAGGATCTAACTTCAAGTTTCAAATTCATTCATGCAAAAAAATCCTTGGATCAATTTAACTTAGGTGACATGATTAAGTCTAGCACAAAAAAAATTACTGGTTGAAATACCAGAGCTAATGGAAAATATAATCCGATCAGTCTAATACAAAATGCACGCAGGCATAGCAATTATGCGACTCCAAATCAAAGCACAAAACTTCTTGACAGAGTACTCTTTTTATAGGCGACTGATGACAGCCTCCACCTCAGAAGGGGTATACAGATGGTAAGCCGGAGCGACCTTTGCAATATCAACGTTGTTAGGTGTTACCTGATATCATAAAACAAGAGATAGCAGTGCATTTCAGGGGAACACAAGTAATCACTTTCCACAGTGTACAACCCAAAATGCAGATTGCGCCATAGAGAAGCTTACCTTTTCTTCCATAACTTGCTTAAGGATGGAAAGAGCAATTGTTTCAGCTTCTTTAAGTGTCAAATCCTGCAAATAAACCATTAAATGGAATCAGTTAACACTTACAAGATACGAGAAACTGAGAAAAAAAAAACATTTTCAAAATTGCATATTTGCAGGTATGAAATGGCAAAAGTTAAACATCTAGCCATGGTCACAAACTTTTGCAGGTACAGTAAAATCTAAAATGGTCTTACATATAATGGCACCAAGTCACCAACGGTGTTTTGGTATGGGGGTTTGGGAACATGGGTTAGGGAGTAAACCCTTTTAAACCCATGTTTGGTATGTGTAAAGTAGGGATAGGATTCCAAACCCGACCCGGTCATGGCCCGGTCATGAAACCCTCATTCATGGATTTCATGAAACCCAAGGGGGGTGGGTTTCATATGTGGGTTTGGGGGTTTAACATATAAATGACATTTATACCCCTACATATCCTATATACCTCATATATACAAATTGGATAAAGGGCAAAATAGTCATTTATATACAAATATATTACCATAATAATCATATATCCCTGCGCATACCAAACATGGGTATGAATAGCATTGAATGTTGAATTTCATCTTTGAATCCTATCTTTGAGTTAAACCCGGGTTTGGACAATCCAATCCAAACCCCTCCCAAAAAACATACCAAACACACCCCAACAGTATAACCATAAATGGTTGATTTGTACTAGGCTAGGTTTGTATTTCTACTCAACTTAACAAAGTCTAATTTTGGTCTCCCTCTATCTCTCATGTTACCATTAACTCTATATTTTCAGGATTCGTAAGATCTGACAAGTAGTTTTACGCCGTTAGCACCACCTAACGCAACCCTCTTCCATCTTCATCTGCTTGGGCCCAACTATGTAAATGATAAACACTAAACACGATATAACGTAGTTAGGCTAAATTTGTTTTTTGATGACTGGTAGAAATCGAACAAGTGACGATTGGGCAAGGGTTACTTCACTGCAAACACATTCAAAAATAATAAAACCACCAATCATATTTGTTCCAAGAATGGAAATTGTAGGGATACCTTGTTATATTGCTCCTGCAAAGAGCTGTCAGCACCCTCAGAACCTGAACCAATAGCCTTCGCATTGCATTGCCAGAATGTGCCGGATGGGTCTGTATAGTATCTACGTACCAAAAGTTTTTCCTCTTAGTGTCAAATGTCAAAAGTATATAGCATTCTACAACAAATTAGTACTTACAAGCTGGGACCGTTCTCATCATGGCCAGCAATAAGAAGAGAGACCCCAAAAGGTCGGGACTGCATCGAAACAAAGATTTCACAAGTTAGAAAACCAGTTAACAAGGAATCCAAAATCTTCTACCACACAGACTGCAAAATTGAACAGAATGATGTGTTGTAGAATGACCAAGGTCAAGAAAGATGACGAGCACAGGACACGAATTCCCAACAAAATGATTGCAAATCACAAAATGATTGAAAATAAATTTGACAAGTTAAAGGTTTACTTCATTTATACCTCCCAGTTTTCTTATGCAGCCAGCATTAATATCAGTAATTGGGTTTTAAGTAAGATGACTGAATTATCTATGTAACCATCATATTAATGCACCAGGAACTACAAATTAAGCAAAATGCTCATGAACAATACGAGGTTTGGTTGAAACAAGGCCTTACCAATTACACGCGCCAGGTAAGTTCCAAGTTAACTGCTTAACACATCAAGCTTGCACAAGTGTACACACTGCTTAGTTGGTGCTATAAACTGTTGGCTTTTTTGTGCTGCATGTTTGCATAGGAAACTTATGCTGAGTTTTTTTTTCTTTATATATACAAAGTAATTGTGCAATTCCCAATCACTAGCTTCTTGCTAACAACTGCAGGGCTGTAGCCTGGGGGTTCGAATATGACTCAAGCCACTTATGCAAATACACCAAAGGTTTCATCAAGTTCACCACTTCTCCGAATGCCCAGTTAGTGGAGACTGGAGAGCACACTGGGTCATGATCTTTTTTTTAAAGAACAAGTATTACATAGGTTAAATAACAAGACTGACTAAAGCTCTAAACAAGCTTAAGTTTAGAAAACTAAATTTTGTCAAGTTTATGATTGATCCACACTGAGCCCAGCTTGAACAGCCAAATTACTTGGCTGAGCTGTTTTGCTGCCCTGGAGGATCCAATTACAAATACTAAAGTTCAAAGACAAATTTTGCAGTTGAAAAACCTCTTGGATGCCCTAAAGTGAATCTGGCAGGTCCAGCCTAAAGCCTCTCACAGTCTCACCCAGATGCTAACCTAAAAATGCACAGAGAATCGCGTTCATGAAAGTTCTGTGCTTGGATTTTTGGCAACCTCTTCAGGGTCTGAGCCTCCAAAGGGGAAACCGAATGTATTCAGGCACAATCCTTGCCAACTTTTGATATGAACAGTGAGGTTGTTCACAGCCTCTGAAATGTAATTTGGTTCAACTCAGTGGCCCAAAGTATTAGAACTAGGAGTGGCTAAGTAATTAGATCATAGTCTTGGTTCTATTGTCATTTACAAAGAAAAAGCAGGGATGTCATATGGTAGTGAACTGCTAATAATCTTCCAGCCAAATGGATCTCAATTCTCAAACCAAATCACTACTATAGACACAACATACGGCCAGGAAAGGATGCATGAGTTTCGTAGTTCAACACCAAAACTGCGATAATTATGGTAGTGCAGAAGAAACTGAAAGGAACTTTTTGTATCAGAGAGAGAAGCAGCTAACCATAGATTCTTCATCCCCCTCACCAAATCTCAGGGCCAGATCACACAGAGCTTGTGTTGTAGACTCGACAGTCATGGGCTCACCGTATGAGAACCTATGATTCTACAGCAATTAGCATTGAACAATCAGTCTTGACCAGTATCACACCAATGCTTGGCAAAGAAACGGAAAAAAATGATTTACTCTTTTTTTTTAACTTAATGGGGAGAAAACATAAGAAAATGAAAACACTGATAGTTATGGATACCTGAGTTTCAACTCGTGCATGTTCAACGAGTGTTCGGGCATCAGCTATTAATCCACTCATTGCACACCCAATATGGTCATCAATTTCCATAATTTTTTCCACACTGCTAGGCTCCTAAAAGAGCATCAACAGATAAAACAAATGAATATTGGCAACCCCTCTAGATTTTCACTATCAACAAAAGCATTCATTTGAAAATAGAACACAGCTGAGGCTCCCGACCAGCAGTGAAGAAGAAGTTTTCTAATATGCAAAGCAATTGCACTGACATGGTGAACATATGAATAATCATAAGCAATAGCAGAGGACCTCTTCTCTTGTGCTATACAATCCTCAATCCAGTACTACAGCATAGCCATTGCAATTCCATCATCTTCTTCTTCTTAAGCTCCCTATTTCCATAATTAATTTATTGCAATCCTATATATGTAATAGTATCTGTTTATTCTTATCCAGTCAGTCGTATTAATAATCACATAGTAACTCAGTCATTGATAATGGTTTAGAAGATTACTATTCTTCTTGACTCGGCCACTTTCTCATTCTTGTTTCAGTCTTACCATATGGTCCATATCAACAGCCTATTAATTCAAATTGAATTTACCTAGAAACTCCATACTTAGCAAATTCAACCCCAAATTCCAAACCATCAAGCATAACTTCAACTATGTCATCTAATCATATTTGCATTAATTTCCAACAAATTCAGAAACGTTTGAATCAATTAATTATACACTTGACATAATTCAGTCAATTCAACCATCAAAACACAATATCAACACTAAGCAGAATATGTGCTCCAACTGTGGGGCAGGCATTTAAGTCGAAATCAATAGAAACAGAAAATTAAGACAATACAGGATGAAACGGGAAACCTTCCCCCACCCTTCAAGAAAAAAAAACAGAAGAAAAAGAAAGCAGACCAGAAGTGGTGACGTAATGCGCTTTTCAACTGCAAGAACAACTCCTTCCTTAGTTTTTAACCCAATTGCCGTCGAACCAAGCTGCAACAACAATTATAAAAAACCAAACAATATCCCAACATTCAAAACAACAAAATCAAAAGAATAGAAACAAACATACATATATATATATATATATATCACAACTACAATGTAAGAGAACAGATTACCTTGATAGCCTCAATGGCATATTCAACCTGAAACAATCGGCCTTCTGGCGAGAAGGTGTTGACACCTCTATCGTACTCAGTCCTGAAAAAGAAAAATATAGTGGAAAGAACAATAGAAACAGAAATAAAATATGCATCGATCTCAGGGAGTTGAAAAAGTGAAGCCCTAGAATTTTAGTCAAATGTACTAACCTGGTGAGAAACATTTTCGATTGGATAACTAAAAGCTTAAAAGATCTGCAGCAAATAACAAAGTATACACCAGCAAAATGCAATTAGAGTAAGATTAGCAACAAATACTCTTTACGGTTCCACAGTTCGATTCATGGTCTCAAAACAGGTCATAAAGCAAAGTGTGCGTCCGAGTTAGTGATGTAGTCTACCTGCTATTATAGTTAAGCTAAACGAAAAAGCCTTGGGATTGGGGAAAGAAGAAATTCTGCTGCAATTTGTTGTTTTTGCAATTCCACTACTTCTTCTTCTTATGCTGCTTTTTTTTTGTGTGACCCCTTCTTGTTGTGAAGCAAGGCAGCAATGGGAGGAAGGGGCGGCCATTCGGGTAGAAACCCGTTTGGGTTTATTGGGTCAATTTACTCTCAGCCCAAAACTCTGAGGCCATGAGAAGATTTGAATAGATTATAAGTTTAAGGCCCAATATTCAGTTAACTAATTACTGATTAGTATTAAAGTGGGCCAATAGCATAGGCCCAATATGGGCCAAGTATGGTATTAATCTGGACCTGCTTTTGCATCATGTACTGCCAAAAATTGATGGTGCCAGTGGCCCTCTGGATGTGCTCAGTGTGCTGAAGCTGGCGGCTGCTCTCTATTCCTCAGCTTTTCTATGAACAATTGTCATTCTCCTCCTCATCAACTTCTGTTCCAAATTTGATCTCATTTTTTGGATTATCAACTTAATAAATTAAATAAAACTATGTGTTGACTGTAAAGTTCGCGCAACAATTCTAACATCAGAAAACCGTCAAATGAGGAAAAAGATGTAGACGTGAACATAGTGTCAACAAAATTCTAGTAATTGAGTTTAACATTGTCATATAACACTTCTATTTTTGTATTAATCTTTCCTGATTCTGATATGTTCTTTTTTATAACTCTTATCTTTTGTATTCCACTATATAGATCTGAGTGTGAAGCAAGTAATGTATCTAAACAATGTTACTCATATTAGTTACTGTTGTTTCACCCTTTAGGATATATGTTCTTAGAAGTTCAAAACATGTCAATTCCTCCGGAGCATGCCCAAGACAAAGTTGCATTTGAATTGTTTTTCATCATCAATAAAATGGACAAAACCCTTTATTAAGGCCAAATTCAATGAACCCTTCAATCTCTTTCCACTCATATCAATTATCTTTTCTGCATCATGTTGACTCCACTTGTCTTCAAAAAGTACGTGCGTGCTTTGCAATTTCTCAGGGCAAAGGAGTAAACCCCACTAAACTATGTCACCTTTGCTGTGCCAATCCAACACTAATCAAGCATAGCAACAATTGTAGCATTTTTCATTACCCCGATAGACGCAAATGAGGATGGACCATCAAGGTGGTTGGGGCTTGAGAGGTCGAAAAGGATTATTGATTTGGGGCTACTCAAACTCAGTTTGTTGCTTTCTGTGAAATGCTAAAATTTTCGAAATATAGTTCCTTGGCTTGAGAAAGTAACCGAGGGAGGGGTCTTGTCTTAAGATATTGTTCAACAGCAACATTAGCCAACATTGGGACAAGCTCTAACCTCGGAACTTTAGTATTTCATTAACAGAAGAGTGGTTTGGGGATGAGAAAATGACTCTGTGGAACAGAGAAAGAATATCTGGATATGGATTGGATTTCCAAATCATTAACTTTTGTTGAACTCTTCAAGGGAAGCTTCTTGTTAGTTGTAATGCTTTTGTTTATGCAGGTAAGTGGCCATTACATTGTTACATAACTGCTCCACACTACTCTGTGTGTCTGTGTGTGTTAAGTTGTCATTGTTTGAAACAAGTTGTGTGATGATCCTCACAGAATGTAGGCTGAAGCTTACAAAGGCACCTTCATGGATGAACCAACAACAGAATTCAATTCCTATAGAGATGTTCGATTAAATCCTGGCAAGGTTTGAAGCTCAAATCTTCGATTGAGAGATTATCGGGCTTAAATG
The DNA here is from genome assembly GCA_023539305.1 of Ilex asprella. Taxonomy (NCBI): domain Eukaryota; kingdom Viridiplantae; phylum Streptophyta; class Magnoliopsida; order Aquifoliales; family Aquifoliaceae; genus Ilex; species Ilex asprella. The sequence goes on from CM042192.1 coordinate 485,990, forward strand.
TTCATGATGACCATCGACTATGTGAAAAACCATGGCATTTCCTATCTCTCACGGTTTTCTTCTTTGCCTTTGATTGGAAATGACATAATAGCTTCTGGTTGCATCCAAAAGCAAAAAATTGAATAGTAAAATATTTGGCGCATACATATTTCACACATCATTGACTTTGATTGCTAACAGAGAGTGTTGCTGCAAGATTATCTTGTAGCTTCTTACTCATATTAGCAATAGCAATAGCAATAAGAGCAATAGCAAAACAAAAATAATATTAAAAAAGAGTAGAAAATAGGCCTACGCCACCTGAAGTTTGCCACGCATAGAAAGAGAGAATCATGGACTGTTTATATTAGTCCCACCAAACTCTTAATCATATACTCATAGGAAGTTCTTCGCACCAACCGACCAGATAATGGAGAATTCAACAGTATAAAATGACAGAAGATAAGCTAATGGAGCCCACCTATCCTACATTTACCTGTATAATGCATTATATGATAAGACATTGGCATCTAATGCCTACTTTTAACTTCAAAGACAACAAACAACTTACACCCACAACATTACTCTTTATGCTAATATAAACTACAAGCATTCAACACCCATAACACAGAAACACATCCACCTCGTTCTCATTCTTCTTCCTCTTCTCCGGCGACATCGGATCAATGGCTGCAAGATGTTTTCCTTCACCTAATCTCATAATTCAGAAACCTAGTTCAATCAAAAAGCCTGTGCGTAGAGCCTTGATGCTTGCACAGAGTCATGTCTCAGACAAGAACACATCTCTACTTCAGTTCAGGTCATCTTGCAAGAACAAGGTTAGTCTCATATAACCTTGTCTTTCGATTCAATTTCTATTTGCTTGAAGGCAGAATTGAATCCTATGATCTATATATATAGCAACTGCACCCCCAAAAGGGCTATTTTTAGCAACAGAACACAATCCAGGTATCTCATATTTCGGTATCCAGAAATTCAAACAATGGCTCGTCCAAAAAATGATCAATTTCTAATGCCTACACAATTTGTTAGATTTTTGAAGATCGGTCCAAGGGAGTCGTTTGCTATCGGGAAGATAATGGGGAGATAACGTGTGAAGGATTCGACGAGGGTCCTCGTCTCCACCAACAGTTTTCGATAGTGGCTTGTAATACAAGGTGAATTATCCTATAACATACCGTGCTATACTTTTTTCCGATAAGTAGATTGATTATCCGAAAAAAATGTACAAAATAGCTCAAAACTTGTCCATGGGCCACAGTAGTATTCCATATTGGTGTCGAAATAAATTCTGTATGAGTGATGTTGTAACTTGTGACTTGAAATGTCCAGAGATGCTGAGATCATTGATCTTCTTCAAAGATGTTGGCTTCAAGTTACTGATAGTGGTGATCAAATTGACAGTGCGGAAGAAGGTGTTGGTGGGCAAAAAGATTTCAACCCATTCTTCTGATAAATGCCGACTATTAGGCAATAATCTGCATGTATTCAAGTCTGTCTCCACTAATCTGCAACAGCAGGGGCTTCCTTCCAATGAATTAATGTAAATAATAAGTACAAAGAGAGCGCTTTCCATTTGTCTTATAATCACATTCTGAGTTCCTGTTAAATGCTAATTTCTATCCTGTAGCTCCAGTTGTGCCTTTTTTTTTTTGTTGGTGTGGGTGGGTGGGGGTGGGGCGGGGGGAGAGGAGGAAGAAAGGGATGAGGCTGGAACCCCTACCACTTCCTCACCTCCACTGTGCTTTAACTTTCAACCATGGCAAAAGTGGAACTAATCCCTCCCCATTTTAACAGAGATTGAGAATGGGAACCTTCAGTTAACATTCACGAACCTCTGTGCCCTCCAACTTTTGACTCATATAAGGCCAACACGACCTCTACCCCAGATAACAAAAATCAACGGGCGCACATGTGAACTCGCACATGATTTGATCCAGTCAAATAAGGATTCGTTTCATATTAACATGGGTTAGAAGTTTAAACTTGGTGTCTCTTTAAAGAAAACCAATTGGACATTGTATGCCAAAATGGGAAACATGGAGTCGAGCGAAGAGGAGTTTGGACTACATAACAGCCTGTTATTGTTGGCATTACATGATGGTTTCTGTCAACGGATTCATCCGACAGAAATACCCATCAAGAAAATCTACCAACTGTTTTTGTAAAAGCATTGACTATGAAGCCTTCAACTGTTGATCAAGCTTCCATTCTTACCTAATTTGAATAATGAAAGTTCATTCATTCCACCATCACCCTGATCAACTTAAACTCTACACAAACAAGAAGCAAAAACGATGAACTTTATCATACAGTTTGATGTTTAAAAATGTCAGATATAATACAAAAAAGAAATGCAATTGCATTGTTGTAATTCATTTACATATTGAACTGATAAATACAGGAAAAAAGTATTGTACAAAATCTTGTGGGGGAGATCACCTAATATTTGTACCCCTAAGATATTTTCATGGCTTTTAACAGCCTTGTTCTGCATCTACTGCCAAATAATGTGAATTCTAATTTTTTCCAGAATACAAAATGGAACAACTAACCAAAAAGAATCAAGAAAAGGAAAACAAGAGCGGGGGGAAAATTATATGAAAAGGAAAACTGATGGGGACAACTAATCTACTAAATTTTCGAAGATATAGAAGCACAACGATATACAGTATCACTCAACTGAGGTCCCACCTAGAGTATTCTCGTCACATAAATCAGTCTGCGACTTACTTGGAATGATAGTGGGCGGTGACCACTGATCTGGGACCATCAGAAAATATGTAGTCATGGCTTTACGGAACCTTTTCTTGTATTGCTTGGGTGAGATTACTGTCGGAGATGCGTTCTTATGTCCACCGAGGATGCCAGAAGCCTTCACCCATGTCTCAAGGTGCTTGTCCCATGTATATTGTCTCATGAAATCAATAATCCCTAGAACAAGTTCATGCTTCTCCTCATCCACTCCCACCAGTAATGAATAATCCATCACATCAATTGACTGCAAGAGCAAATTAACAAAGTATTAACTAATCATTGCAAGAACAAGTTCGTGCTTCTCTTTATCCAACCCCAACCGTAACAAACAATCCTTCACATCAATTGACTGCAAAAACAAAATTAACAAAAAGAGTAATGTTTTGTATCCCAAATGTACATCCCAAATTAATGGGAACTATTGGATGAGTGGGTTCCTATGAAAAAAGTTGATGGGACCCACTCATCCAATGATTCCCATTGATTTGTAATGCATATTGAGGATACAAATTTGGGATATATAACATTGCTCTAACAAAAGTAACAGCTAATAATCACAAGAACAAGTTCATTCTTCTCTTCATCCTCCCCAACCCGTAATGAATAATCCATCACATCAATTGACTGCAAGAGCAAAATTAACAAAGTATTAACTAATAATCGCAAGGACACATTCATGCTTCTCTTCATCCACCCCCAACCTGTAATGAATAATCCATCACACAATTGATTGGGAACAGCCCACTTCATGATGCCTCACAAACAACGAAAACCTCTTGCAAAAACAAACTCATCAAAATACTTCAGCATATTACAAGTTTTAATAAATGTATAAATGAAGAAACACAAATACATGCAATTTCTATCTCATTATTAAGTGCCTAAGTTTTCGCAAAAGCTTAGTCCTGAGTGTCTTTGCACATACCATGAAGTAAACATCTCCATGATGTAGAAACAAAACTTTTTAAGGTTGTAGTGACTAGAGCGAGTTGCAAAACTTACCGCAAGAAAAGCAGTATCATTCCAGACAGCTCTTTCCAACAATCGCTTTGCCTTGTTTCCAACAAATATGGGAGAAGTTGGCATTGCTTCAATCAAGTTCTGATCCAGGAGAACCTTATTATTTCCACTACAATCTGCATTATACCGTGACCGGGAAGATCCTTTGAGATCATAAAGCCGTGTCAGATTCCTTCCAAACAGAAGATTCTCCATAACTAGCACATCCATTTTTGATTCCTTTCCTCCTTTCAGATATTTTGATGTGACCTTCAGACATAAAGTGAACAAAAATGCAATGTCTCAAAAGTATTGCAAGTTAAAAATGATAACATATTTTGACACACGACTCAGAGTAAAAGATATCCATTATTACACAAGTGCAAAAACTGCTAAATGTACTTATACAGTCATAATTAACTACTCAAATACACATATTGTGCCCGAAGCTCCATGCTGAAAATAGAGGACCATATTGCAATGTTAACAACAAACTTAGACACCCAAAATGATAATATGCGAGAATCTGGTCGACAAAATAGTTTGGTTCTAAATTTTCCAGTCTTCACAACTGTTACGAATATAATTGCTCTATTCAAGGATATTGCAAATCAATCTAAAGCTGTCTTGAATATAAAATTGGAGAGATATTACCATCTAAAAATCAATAACAATTAGATGATTCATCAGCAATACAGACTGAATATTGGATTAGAGAGAAAATGGAGCACAATTCCTTTATAGTGAAATCACCATTACCCAGCTGCTAAATCTTGCTTAGGAACACAGTGCCAGCAACATCCAAGACAGATGGTAATGATGCAAATAACCTACATACCCAGATACCAACGAAATTCCTACTTACACAAATTCTCTGAATTCCGAGGCACTTATTGTCATCCATGGCAAGTATTAATAACTAATCAAGGAGAATGAAATGTTATAGTAAACATCAAATTGATTATCCAAGATCGACTTATTTCTAGGGAGGCATAAAAAAATTTCAGGCATAAAAAGTGAGGTATGGATATAAAGAATAAAAATAAATTCTCATTATGCAGATATGCAACATCTTGTGCATGGATGCAAATTCCATTTTGTTGGACCGAAACGAATCAGTGATTGTATATCGCAATCCCATGTTTTTATCTCGAGGTGTTTCAGAAATGAATTTTAATTTTTATTTCTTTTTTCCGTTCTGTTTTCAAAATATTTCCAAAACATTACCGGAAGGTTTCCGTTTACAAGTTGATCAAAACCATGCGCTGAAACAAAATTCGATCCTTGTTCTTATGCATCCATTATCACATAGAATCCTTTTTTTTTTTGGGGGGACAGGGGTTAAGTCATGTAGAATCCTTATTATGCCTTGCTGCTTAAAAAAATTAGGTGAGTATGCACCAATTAAGACGAGATTCAAAGACAAGTATATCAGCCTTTTGAAACACTCCAGTTCCTGAAAACATACCTGATAAATCCCCAGAATCTTTGCCAGGCATGTTGGGCTTCCAGTGCTAATTGATTCAGATAGATACTTAAAATATCCAGGAGCAAACTTTATGAATGATTCCAGCTCTGTCTTTGTGACCTGTTTGATTATAAACCGATCATCTAAGGTTTTCGCAAAGAAAACATTGCTCTTGCCACCTTGAGCTCCCCACTTCTTGCAACGACTAAGAGACCTTATGAAATCCATCTCGGATGGGCAACATATCCTCCTCAAGGCTTCAAACTGCTTTGCATGGTAACAAGTCACTGTATATTTCACCTTACCAAGGGGTCCATCATCTGCAAAGGAAACTCTAGGATGCAAAGTCTTCATATATGAAACTGGATCCAAAACCAGGGAGCTACGAGACCCATACATAGATAAGATGTTCTCATCTGTAGATCCAAGATTTCTGTAAGATTCCAAAGCCGATTCATCAAGTGAATGGGAGGACTGGAAATTTCCTGAATCAAGAAACTGTAATGGGTATGTAGAGTCGCCATTGTCTTTTGGTCTTTCAAACTCATCGGACAGTTGGGCAAGATAATCAGGCGAAATCAGGGCATAAGATATGATACTTGTGGGCTCGTCATCATAGACCGGGACAACTACGTCATTAACACCCACAGGCAAGAGCAACCTTGCCCCACCTTGGAGGTCCAACTCACGAAATGATGAAATATAGACCGGATTATACTCCGTCAGTGTATCCAATTTCGGAGCACTCCCCAAAAAGTTTTTGTTCAATGAGCGATAGAAGTTTATAAAGGGCATTCCCAGCCAGCTCACAGAGTCTTCCATATTATCTGAGCTTTGGGTGGGCAATACAGGAGGATAATGGGATACCTTGGGCCCGTTCTGGTCTTCCCTATGGTCTTCCATGTCCAACTTTTCTTCCACTCCCATAATGGATGAAGAATCTGCCACAGCTGATTGAGGATATGCACACATATTATCATTTGGCATTCTAATTTCCGGGTGGTTTTCCCCAGTCCATGCTGCATCAAGGGTGTCTGACAAACTTGTTATGATGGGTACCTGCCCATTGGAGAGGGCCCTACAAACAACTACACTGGATTCCACAGGATCAGATTCATCACAGATGTTTATACCAGCAGAGAGATTAGCTTGGTTATCTTTTTCAGGATTTGAAACTAAACAAGTGTCCACTCCAGGAGGAACTAGTTCAGGCTGTGTACCATGGCTACCAATTCCTCCACCATCATTATGATTTTCATTGGGCTTTGCATCCAAAAGAACAGAGTCAAAACTACCTGAATCTTTGCCCGGCTTAACGGTCATATCAATGAGCTTCTCATAACCTGAGGTGGGTTTCTCCACATGTTCTGGATTCGACCCATTCAGATTTCCCTGAAGATTGTTACTATTTAACCTGGCAGCATGAATCAACCGGAGGTCCCACATATAAGATTGGAAGAGTAACTGTCTTCGCAGACGATTAGTCTCTAGAATATCAATAACAGGTTGGCCCTTTTTCACCTCCTTGTTCAAAATTTTCTGAAGTGATTCCTGCACCAATGTCAAGGTATCCATCAGACCCCAGATATTAAAAGCATAAAGGTTGTCCACTTCGAAACATTGTCAACTTTGAACCCATATAATTCAAAAGATAAATTAATGGTGAAAATTTCCATAAAGCTGAAACTTCAATGGTCTCAATTAATTGAAACCAAGATTATCTTGACGCCAAAATCCACACCTGGATCAAGCAATTTTTTCACAACAATTGTGTTTTCCAGCAAAAAAAAAAAATTATATCATGCAAAACAGAAGAATTTTACAAATGAAATCCTGTCACCACATGGATCAACTTTTTTTTTCCTTGTTGGGCTGGGTTTTTTTTTTGGGGGGGGTGGGGGGGAGGAAAGAAAGGAAAATGGAGCAAAAGAGGGAATTGTTGATACTTGAAGACAAGAAAGGCAGAGGCATCTTTGTTTATCACACCCAATGTTCATTGTATAATAACACCCAATACATGCACAGGAGATAAATACAATACAGCATTAGGACAGTAAATATTGAATTTGGGCTGAAAAGAAAACCAAATGTATAAGACTGAAGACTTCACCTCGAATTCTGCCTTCTCCTTTTGTAGCATTCCTTCCAAAACTGCTATTTGGCGCCTTGATTCAAGTATTTTCACGCCATTGTTAGATGGGCCTGTGTCAGATCTTTTCTCCACCATCTGACGAAGAGCATTAAGTACTTCAGAAAATAAAAGCTCTGCTCGGCCAACCACCTATTTATTTCAAACAATTAAGTCACACTCCCACAGAGAGATTTCAACTGACATATTCAAAAACCAGAAATTGTGATCACTGCACCTCATTAAGCTCCTTTTGTATCCACTCCTGACTCTCATAATTGAAATCTAGTTTGGGGGGAGGAAGGTAGACTGAGTGAACATCAATTGATGCATAATGAAAGCAAGCAACCATTTTCCCAAATCTGCAAATGTAATAAAGGTGAAAACTAAGAGAAATGAGATGCACATAAGACCTCCATCATTGTGTCCAAAAATGAAGAGCAGATACATACTTCTTGTAGTTTCCAATTACCACCCAACAAATAAGCTAGGTCCCAAAAATATAAGAATATTGATAAAACCACCAACCAATAAAGGAGTAGTGGGGCTGGTTAATGTCAATCTACATGGTTCATTAATCCAAAAAGGTTTGTTTCCATATAATCAGAACAATCTTATATCAATCATTCCAAAACGTTGGTTTCGCCATACCCCAAACAACGTTATATCTGTCAACCCACACATGGTTGCCAGGTTCATTGTACTTGCCACTAGGAGGAACGGAAGCTTATAATGCTCAAGAAATTTTTACAGTACATAAAAAGTTGAGCACAAGAGGATACCCATAGAATCGAAGACAGTCTCTATGTAGAGAATGGCCACAGCTAGCTACCCTGCTAGCCGCTGCATGGTTTGAAAAACTGAGCTCCAAAAACTTCCCAAAGGACAAACCCCAAGCAGCATCAGACATCAGTACTCGTCGAGTTGCTGGAGGGAAACCGTTAGTCCGTGGACACCTCAAGCAGCGGTGCCACATCCAAATCTTTCCTTCCCTTTCACCAGGTAAGAGAAATTCTGGCAACTTCTTCACAGAAATCGTGAGGGTACCCTGTCGATGAGTGTAACAGTGAACATGGGCTTCTGATGGCATCTCGCAAGAACGGCATCTATAACTCTGACAAACAAGCAAAGAGTTTCTCAGTCTGAATACATGCTAATGAAGTTTCCAATCAGGAAAGCACATGGACAGTTATGAGAGAGAGAGAGAGAGAGAGAGAGAGACATTACTTGATCAAACAAATGATCACGTAAAAAACGGCCCAATGGTTTATCAAAGTTGCCATAGTATTTGATTCGAAAAAGATGAGACCTTTCGCAGACAGTACCCTTCCACACACACCGGGATGATAAAGAAACCAAAATGCTCTGATGGTCAGAAGGCGATGGAGGAAATTCTTCCTTCGAAGAAACTGGTTCCTCACAAACACTTTTACCATCTACTTGCACAGATGGTGGTTCTGCATTACTGTGATTTGCAACCAATGAGCTGCAACCATTTTGTGATTTGTCGTGCACAGCACCTTGCCCCAATGCTTCTGTAAGCCCAGAACTAATTGCAGTGAAACAATCACCGATGGCATCTTGACTAAGGTTAACTGTAGAAGTATCCAGCTCAGAAGACTCTTTTGAACCCATTAAACTTTGCTCCTCGAGTGTCTGATAAGGAGAGGTGTCATTTTGGTAAGAATCTGAAACACATTGCCCGGAAGAAGCAGTGGAGTGGATAATGTTGGAAGTAGGCTTCATGTACTGGGAGTTTGGAGCATTAACTAGACTAGGCAATGGCGTTGTGCCAGTTTTAATGGAAGCATTGGTGATTGTTGAGACCAGATCAGAAGTGGGGACACTGTTAGACCTCTGTGGGTCGCCACCAGATTGAGGTCCCTGAGTTTTTTCATTGGAGGGAACTGTGAAACCAGGAATCATTGAAATGGACCTGTCAATACTTGAAGGTTTAAGTGGAAGCGCTACAGTTATTGGAGAGTTCAATGGAAGTTCCGGCAGAGAGGCTCCTTCATCAGCAAGAAAAGATGTTTCCAAAGCCAAATGATAAGCTGCAAAAACTCCGTATTGAACCACATGCTTCACTTTCTTCAATTCGTCTCCATTGGCACCTCTAAGTAATATCTGAACAAAGAAAAAGCAAGAAAGGTAATTAAAATCTGTCTCACAGGTCTATCTATCCAATCAAACCCCTAGGTACTTAACAAGTTTCATAAAATGGTCGGACAGCAGCTAGACAATTAAAACAAAGTTGCCCACCAAGATGATCTCCTAGTCAGTAATCACATTGAAGCTAATGAATAACTTCGGAATCCTTACTGCCCCTACCCGTGGTTTTGGCCCATTGAAGTACGTAAAAATTCGAATACAGAATTTCAATGGAAGTTTATTTCTTGTCTTCTGGTTTAGAAGACTTACAGTGCAACCCAATGGCTTTGGACACCCTTCAAAATACATCAATGTTTTCACCAACTTTTTTCCGTCCTGACCGGCAGTGCCATGCTCTTCTAGAAACCTCTCAACGTGGAACATGTCACAGTATCCCAACTTCTGTGATGAGAGATGATCAATTGAAGGGACTATTTGACCACCTGTACAGCGGGCTATACGCTCCAACAGTGGCCTTTTGATATTGAGAACAAGTGATATGTCTTTTGCAAGTAAATACTCTTGGGCATATCGGGAAACTGATTTTTCCACCAAAAGGACATCTGGATTGTGGGCATCTATCTTTGCAACAGCCATCTTCAAATGATCCATTTCCTAAACAAAAAGAAGTAAACAATAAGAACAAAGATTGAGGATATGAAATAAAATGCTCGTAGATGAGCAACTAGCATCAATACACAGTAGTTCAAGGTAGATGTTTAAGGTTATTGAGTCACAACCTGTTGCAACAGAGTATCAAAACTTGACAAGAGGTTAGAAACCCGCTGATATTCAAGAGCTCCTCCAAGGATCAAAAAGCGAGGCTTCTCTATTCTTGATGTCATCCGCCGATGAGCCACATTTTTCTTACATACAACTCCTTTGACCACCATACTAAATGAAAACCAACCAATATCTTCAGAAGAGAAAAGAAACTTAAAAAGAGCGCAACATAAACACATGCCGAATTCAGGTTCAGATTTCAGAAGCATAGTTGAAAAAGAATACTGACTTAATTGGCATATGAGAATGTGGGACTGGTTGTGTGGCCTGAAAACCTGAAATTAATAGGGAGGTAGCTCTTCTAAAGCAGAAATATTCAATATCATTTATAGTTTCTATGGTGGCGATGAAGAGTTAGCAAGACATAATGACCACCATAGAAAGAGCACTGCAGTACACTTTCCACACTAGTCAGAATAGAACAAGGGAAAGACAGATGAAAAGAATAAGGGGGCGGGAAGAAATTGTTTCAAGCCAAAATTAACCCAATATAAAACCAAATAAACAAAATTGTGTAATTTAGATTGACATTTCAAAATCAACTTCGATCATGAGAATCCGTGTGAGAATGAGAGAACTACATGCATTCCGATGGATTAGTTGCGAGCGCAAACAATCCAAATATCTCCATTCCCCCTCCCCCTCCTCCT
>CM042192.1:497325-560512 GCA_023539305.1 Ilex asprella
ATGTGTATAAGAGACAGCTCCCCCTCCCCACCAAAAAAAAAAAAAAGGAAGTATTCCATATCTAAATGAGTTAGTAACTACACATTACATTTTTGAAGCTTGTCTAACTCCTTTTACATTGAGATAGCTGTGTAGCTCCTTGTAAATCCTATTGTGGTCCCCAACACTAAGCCAGCCAAACATGAAACAACTCTAACTAAAATCTCCTAATTCCTATACAATCTTGCATACGAAAAAGTCACTGTTTTAACGGCATAAATTGCTATTAGTATCAACCCTCCTCTTTCCTCTAGTCTTCATCATTATCCTATGCATAGTTCCTCAGGCAAAGACAAAAAAGATAATCTCCTAGACTGCTACAAATCCTAAGCAGGGTCAAATATGATAAAACACCCAACCCCAAACCAATAGGCAACAAGAGAGACTTAAGAGGCAACATATAAATGAAACTTACTCCACAACCTCCTGAAACCCGACTCTAATATTACGTTAGAGTACCTAACCCAACCAAAACCAATTGTCAATGAGAAAAGAGGCTCACAAGTCACATCAAACATGCTCTTTTTTATGTTTGTTTTGGGTAAGGAAGATGACTCAAACTAGCTTGGGAGGCTATACGCATTCATGAACAATGCACAGATACGTTTTAGTAGGAGACATATCTGATGCTCTTAGAAATGATATAACATGCTGTGATGTATCTAACTTTTTTAGGAGAAATATTATGAGCATTTGTTTAATAAAGAATAAAATTGACATTATAAACATCACAAAAAAAGAGAGAAAATATAAATGAAGATAGAAAACCATAAAAAAAAGTAGTCGTGACAGTGGCAATATAAGTAAATATCATTTGACAATAATATTGTTTATCATTTCCTCATCAACTGTGTCCTACTTTTTCACAATTTTCCTTGTCAGTCTATTTGTGTCCACACCTAGTTCCTCTGTCCATAGTTGTTAGTATCGTACGATACGTCACGATACAGGGCTAAAACGATACGGATCGTAGTTCTGTATCGTTTTTGCGCTGTATCGTCCGATACACGATACGTTTTTACGATACGATACGTATCGGTACGATACGTACAATTGCTGTTTTTTTTTTTTTTTTAATTTTTAAATTTTTTTTTACGGAACGATGTTATTTTGGGCTAGATAGACTGATTTTTTTTAATTTTTTTTATGGAACGATGTCGTTTTGGGCTAGACAAGTACTCCAACAAACATGTGGTATTGTACAGTGGAAAAAATGATGTTAATTTATTTACAAAGCCAATTTTTATTATTTTTTTTATATTAAAATTTCTGAATCTTGATTAATGTTAATTTTTTAATTTATTTACAGAACCCAATGGTGTTTCAAGTTTGAATTAGTGAATTATGGTTGTGAACTTTGCATTATAATGTTAGTGGACTATGTTGATAACTTAAATAGTTTGTGGAGTATTAATAAAATGCTATGTTTTTATGAATGTATAATTTTTTTTCAAAGGTATATATATTTTTTTATTATTTATTTAAAATTGCACCGTATCTTACGATATACGATACGATACGCGATACGATACACTATTTTTAAAAAACGATACGCCTTCCGATACACGATTTGATAACTATGCCTCTGTCTATTATTTGGATGTGAGAAACTGCATATCAATGCCACTGAGAATGTGAAAAGCTCCATTTTGCAAAATAGGAATGGCAACAAGCAACGTTGCTTATTGTCGAATGTGGTGCACAACCTAGTGACTATCTAAATTGGTCTCCCAACGAATACTCAATTATAATTTCGGTTCCATGCAAAAAAAAAAAAACTGACAAAAATATAAGAACCAAGAAATAGTATGGAATTATCAATTTCAGTATCTTGCACGAAAAAGTACGCAGCATTTCAGACAATGCCACAAATCAAAACGATTCTCTAATCTAATAATATCTATGTTGCAGCGATCATATAAGAAATCAAAATTGATGAGTTGGGTCATGGGTGCAAGAAAGTGATATAGGTTAGTAATAATAGTATGATTAAAAATAATTTTTCCAAAGAATAAATACTTGTAGTCTTTACCTCTCACCACGTCGTCCGGAAGCTATACATTTCACCTTCACATATCCTCCTGGGTCCATTCCTCCACCTTTGCTCATGTCTGGCTTTAATAATGTAGCAGCCTCCCAGGACAAAGACGTAATAATCTCTAACCAGCCCTCATTGTCATCTTCCTCACTGACAGGAAGGTTCTCAACTTGCAAAAGCTGAGCTACTAACGCCCTGAAGTGCCCATCAACCACATTCTTCACAGCCTTCTTGTGTTCCTCATTGGACCTGTCCTTATTACGATATTCCCCACTTCCAAAACTGCTTGAAGGATGTAGATATCCCCACTCTCCAGTTGCATCCCCATCATCGTCATCATCAAATAGAAGTGCTTCTCTTTCATCATCTTCGTCTTCTGGTTCGGGTGGGAGCCAAAGAACTCCATTACCCTCAAAATCTACAGGCTCGTCATCAACATCTTCCGTAGCATATAGAGAGGAAGGTGCTTCACATTGATCACCAGCATCATGTTCGTCTTTTTTCACAAGCTGTTGGACTACTTCAGAACACTGAGAATCAAAACTATTGTGTAAGGAAGAGCTGCCCATACTCCTTGTATCAATAGCTTCTGCATCAGGATGCACTTTATGTGATCCGTAGTCATTGTCAATCTCATCAAACTGAACTTGACCATAGTAGCAATTAACACGAGGAAAATGTGGGGGGTTGGAATCTAACCGATAAACTCCATATTCATCGTCGTCATCATCACTCCTGGTACAAAAGATATGCATGCAACAGTCAATTAGCTATAACAATAAGATTTGCAAGATACAAACCTATAAAGTACCTGCATTAAAGACACAGTATTTACTTTATTGCAGAGGAGAGCACACAGTATTTACTTTATTGTAGAGGAGAACACATGCCATGCACCTGTTCCGTGCTGAACTCATAATTTTTTTTTTCTTTTATAGCTGATTGTGCCCATCCATTTCTGCAGCTACTTTTCTCAAAAAATGTGGAAGGAAATATCAACAAACCAAAATACAGCCCCTTAAAATAATAGAACAGGTGATATGATGCTACTATGCCTCATTACTTAATCATCACGTATAATAGATTTATAAGCATAAAAAACAAAAAGGACTCCAGGCTGCCTCATAAATACCAGTAGGAATTCCTGTTATAAAGAGCATAAAAAAACACGTGTTTGGTGCTAATCCTGCTACGCATTGCTCAAGAAAGTAACCAAGACAATTCATCGAGCCAAACTACCAGCACTCAATAAAAAAGGTGGCGCACAGTTTTGTACCAACTCTTCCAAGGGATTTATAAGCAACATTAGTAGGTATGAAAACCAAGTGAAGTCCACCTTATAGTGTATGATGTCCATTCAATTAGTACACTAATCTAGAACATAATGTGGAAAAGGAAAAATATGATGTGCACTACCTCACTCTCAACTCCCTCCACCACCAATCACTTTTTCATCTTTAGAATGATATGCCTTACTGAAAACAAAGATAACACACCTTAGTCTTATATGCATTTATCAAGTCTATATTATGAGATAGCGTGACAACTCGTATATAAATTAATCATTAACACACTAATTAGGTCGTTAATTATGATTCTATATAATTGAGGTTTATTTTTTTAAAATATATATAAATAAATAATAAATTTTTATGAACAAATGGACCTTAAATATAGACTCTTTGCGTGAAAACAAGTCAAATAACTATAATTTAGGTCAAGTTTCGTAACAATATAATATGTGTATATATATAAATGAATACATATGAGCAAATGAAAAACGCGCAAAAAAAAAAGCAAAAAAAAAAAAAGAGGAGATTGGCAAAAAATGGACAATTGTCCATGTGATGCAAACCAAATGACACCATCAAGTGATGCCAAAGCCTTGGAGGCCAAGTAACATGTTGGCTATAAATAGCCAAGTGCAGCCATTCGAGCAAGGCACCAAGAGAAGGAAAAAAAAAGGAGAAGAAAGAGAAGAGAGAGAGAGGAAGGAAGAAAGAGAGATGAACAGAGAGAGAAATTTATGAGATTTTGGGGTCAAAAGATTGAGCTGTGAATTTTAGTTTCGATCATTACCAAATTGAAGTGTCTTTTTCGGGTACTTCGAGTTTCTTATCTATTGTAGTTATAAATGATTTTGAGGTACGGGATAGTATACAATATGCTTCTGTCGTTTAAATCTCTTTGTAAAGAGTGTCCTTTCATTATCTGAAATTTATATTCCTGTTGATTATTCTAATTGATATGAAATTTTGTCAATATTATCGATTGACTTGTACATGTACATTCGGCTAAATACTTTGAAATTGATTGGTACATGTACGAAGTGTACTTGGGAGCATAATTGGTGAAATATGATTATGGCCTTGCGGGGGTGCAATTGTGATTACAGCCCTGAGGAGTGTAATGGTTCGATATGAGTATGGATTTTATATGCCCAAGTGTCACTTGTCATGTCACCAAGAAGACCCAAGTATGAGGCTATGTCTGATAGAAATTGAACTGTGTGACTTATCGAATTGGATTCTTGATTCTTTTACCTATGATCGTCTATGGATTGAATTATGTGGTATTTGATCATTCATATTCTTTTCTCGTTGAGCATATTGTTTCTTGTCATATTGTATACTTTCCCGCCTTTAATATTTTCAGGATTATCTCGACGGGAAGGACCAGAGTTGATATTTGAAGAATCAAAAACGAACGAACCCTAATATAATTTTTAACTTTATGGGTTTATTAGGGTGATATATAATTTGAATAGATTAACTTTTTATATTGAGAAGATTATTTTTTATTAGTATTTGGAGATCTAAATTGTGATTATAAATTTATTGAGGAAATTAGAGCTCTGGCCCTGTACTCAGAGATTTATTTGAGTTTTATTGTGATCGATCGATTTAATCAAATAACGAGTCCGAAAAACCGGGGCATTACAGATAAAGTAGTAGATAAATCTACATATGTGCACATCTGTTATAATGACTTGTATTCTAATTCCTATTTGGATTTATATTTTATTTGGATAAGGCTCAAGGGTGTTTGTATGTAAATACAAGTTGGTTACATTATTTAATTGGGAAAAGCTCTTCAAGTCCATCACGTAATGGAGATTTGGAAAAAGGCTTTGACTATGCCAAACTTAATATTATAATAGTTTCTTGTGATCAGGAGGTTTTCTAAGAAGAATGAGATTCTGTCTTCTGCAGTTTTGCTTGAGACATTGACACTGACGACGAAGACGAATTTTCTGGATTGGAAAATTCTGGGGTTTCTCTATTTGGGGTCTTCTTCGGGTAAGGAGTTTTGGGCACTATTAATTTTATAATAGTGATAGAGCAATTATAGTTCTCTTGTTGTTTTTTGTTTTCAAAAACTTTGTAATCTCCAACATATAATAGTGAAATCTTGCCGTTGTGTTTCGTTCGTGGACGTAGGCTTACTTGTTGAGCCGAACCACGTAAATCTTTGTGTTCTGTTTTTCTATTTCGTTGTGTTATTATTTTGCTTGTGGTCTTTGTTCATAACAACATCAATATGCACAAATAGATTGTTTGCAGGTAGTATCGGTGATGAGACAGACAATATGATGCGGAAGACAGAGGAACTGACTAGAGGAGAAGTAACACAGCTATAGAGGAAGGGTGAGAAAAAAGTATGTCAGTTTCAAGCATAAGATAACATTTGGACAAACAAGACAAAACGGAGTTAAAAAGAAACACAAAGAGACAGAAGAAGACTTGAAAATCCGTGAACAAATTACTTTTGTGGCACATGTGGGAGCCCCCACACAGAGAAGTAAGATTGATTTAGTACTGTGTAAGAGGAGCCTCACACTTAAAATGTGATTCTCCTCCACAACCAATAAACTTGGGAAGTGATAACTGTATTCCATTTTGGGCAGATTGAAACCCAACCACCACTCTGACCAACAAACCAGAGACCTCACATCAGTGCAACATGAGTATCTCTAGAACCATCCATCAACATGCTTTGATTTTTCCCTAAACTCCTAAATGGGAAACCAGTATCAGGGGCAACACCTTTGGTCAATGTGCCCCTCAAATAAGCGATTGCAAACAGTCCCCCAAGATAACTTGTAACGACATCATCTTGAGTTCCACACATAAAGTAACAGGTTTTAGCCCAGCATGATGGGGGCAATCTACTAATTATTAGAGATTTTGTAAATTTTTTACCATCAAAATGACAATTAACACCAGACATGACAAGTTATAAATGGGTGCATATTCAATCGTGAACCCAAAGAGGATATGACTACAAAGAAGAGATATGAAATATACCTGTTGCAAAATCCATGATGTTTTGGATATTGGTCCATGTGTGCACCTTGATCATTTCTCTTTTCTGATGCTACAATATGTTGACTGTCCGCATTTGTTTCCATTACTGCTGATTGATGTGGGCTGAGCCCAGAAGATTGTGGCAGCGATGCAAGGGTAATGCTACTACTGTCAGCAGTACCACTAGACTTGGTGCTGATGAAACTTGTCGCTGATGGTGAAGTACAAATATCCGAGCTGACAACCAGGATCCCATTGTCACCAGTAGTAGCTAAGCCCTGTTCCCATTGCTTGAAGCAGTAGTTGCAGACCCTAATCTTGTCACACTCTTCTGTCGGAGTCTTCGGCTCACTAGATGATGCAGGAACCCAGTTTGAAGTACACTTGGCACAAAAAACTCGGCCACAAAGTCGACAGTGGTGTCTACGGTTAAACAATGTGAACTGGGAATCACAGTCGTAACATACCATACAGCTCTGATCGGGCATCCAAAAGTCCCTTGACACATTAGCAGGCTCGGACCGCCAAGGGATCCACGATTTAAGAAGACCTACTAGATCAGAAAATGACTTGTCTGAGGCATCCATCGACAAACAATCCCTCCTGTCCCTGTCATTGTGAAATGTTCATTTGGCCACTCTTATCCAATTCCAAATCAACTGAGATGATGAAGGTGGTCTAATCCAAGAAAGAGGAAGTACCAAACTAAATTACTGCTTCTGCAAACTTGAACAATTTCGACCAAAAAAATAGAAATTGATCCTAAAGTCCAAGGACTCCGATCAGATTTATATATTATTCTTGATGCCACAGCAATCTAAACGGCTGAAATGGATGGATCAACTCTAAATTCCAGTGACTATCGAAGTAACTGCAGCTCTTGATTTTCCTTCCAAATCCCAGAGACAATTTTTTCCTTGTAAATTCTACAACTGGAATGGAACCACAAATTCCAAAAAGTAGGGCGATCACGATGTCTCAATATTGCCACCACCTATGAAGTTTGAGTATTAAAATCCATGCACAGAAACATCAATTCCATGTTTTTTGAAACAAGTCAAAGATCTAACTGAGAAGCAGTATCCAAAGTTCAAAAGAAAAGACAGAAATTCGAAATCCACAAACAGCGAAAAAACTAAGTGAAAGCGGACAATAATGAGGGGAAGACGTGTTTTGTCGAGAAAATCAACTCCAAATCAACCTGTCGTCAAACCACTATCAAAGCGGAACCGATGAATTCCTATTCAAGAAAACCCATGTTGCCTTTCCCCATTCAATTGAATACTCCCCTAAAATAAAATTTTCCGATTAAGAATCATTCATGCAAACAATAATATTAATTAATTAATAGATTAAAAAAAAAACAAACGAATTGCGTCATCAGAAACCGCAACATTGAATATTTAGTGCAATAAAAATTGGGGAAAGAGCGGAAAGAGAGCATCTATATTCATGTAAGTTGTGCGTGTACCTTGAGCAGCAATGAATGATCGGAATGAGATCTTGGAGTGAAGACAAAAATTAGGGCAGAAAGGCCAACAGCTTTGCGACACGAAGACAGAAAAACCGTGAAACTCAGAAAAGCTAATTAGGGGTGGGTAGGTAAGGTGGTGGAGAATTCACCTTGTGACTCACACAAACACACACTTGAATTTTCTATGAATTCAGTCGTTCAAGTTGGTTGTCTCTATGATTCATCCAGATCGACGTATGTATGAGTGTGGATATGCATGAATTTATCCGCCAGTTGTGATTTTAAAATCATAAGTAGATATCTCTGTCTGCGCTACATCATCAGCCTCTCTTCTCATGCTTCTTCTTTGATGATGATGATGTTGTTGTTGTTTGTTTGTTTGTTTTCATTTCAATATTTCCGTTTTTCCAGTGAGAGGAAGAAAATGACTTCTCAGTCAATTCTGTTTTTCTTTTTATTTTGGGGTCAATTCTGTCCAATACGGGTACGGGTAAATTAATTGAGATTGCTTAACATGTTATTTGCACTTATTTTAAAATTTTAATATAAAAACTTAATTCAATACAATTATTAACCAATAATATATTCCTTTAAGAAATTCACAAATAATTTAATAATCACATTAAATAAAGTCCTTAACATTACTAAAACGGGATCGCCTGTCTTTACCGATTAGCTGCTGCTTCCTTCGTTCTCCACAAACAACAAGCAGAAAGAAATTGACGTCATAGCAAAGCCAGAGAGAACAGGCCGGCCCGCCACGGCATTGTTACCACCAACTGGGCTGCCTGCCATGCGTGGGCCTCGTCCCCGACCCCGACCCCGGCTATACCATGCCAGAGAATTCGTCCAATTCAACTGATCATGGCAAGCAATTTACTGTGATCGATGAGTTCAATAGTTGGTTGGAGCCTGACCTGGCCGAAGCAATGGCGGCAATTAGGGCTTGGCTTAGTTCAAAAACCAATATTTTATTGTAAGGTCTGTTTGTTTATTGGGTTTGGACAGGTTTAAAAAAGGATTTAAGAAAAATAGTATAATAGACTACTTAATTTTATATTTGATTAAGACTTTTAAACCCGATTTATATCTTAGTCCGATCTCAACCCATAATGAATAGTGCATTGATGAACTATTTGTTTGATCACTTTTGGAGGGTTTGATGTGATGGGTATAATGAGAAAAGTCTAATATCCCAATAAAATTATGTTTGGTTAAACTTGTTAAACTCCATATTACACTCTTGACTCGTAGTTGATCCAGAAGATTAAACCAACATACATGGGTTTTAGTAAATCCACTCAGGGGGGAGGGGGAGATTTTCATATATCCTGATGGGAGCCTCAGAAATCACAGCCCAAGCCCATCCAATTTGAGGTTAGCAAGTTGAGTGAATTTGTTAGAATGAGTGGTTTATGGGTAGAGAGAGAACAACACAGAAGATAAGTGGTTTGCTTCAGTTGATGGATTGAGGTTACATCCACTGCAATTGAGTCACTTGCTCCTTGAGGTTGCATATTGATTTCATGGTGAGTACACTCAGGTCATAGGCGCTAGGCCTCTACAAGATTTTTAGCTCTTCTTACTATGTATTTGAGACTGGGGAATGTCCTCGGGAAGAACAAGACCCTGATCCAGCAAAACACTGTTCTATTTATATGGGTCATCTCTCTTAGGATTTCTGGTGGTTCCTTCTACCTTTTTTTGATCCTACGGAGACCTTCCGTCCTTATCCTACAAAAGTCTCTATTAGCTGTCGCCACTGTGTACACGAGCATTTGGATTGTTACCCACCAGTACCCTCTACATTCGGGAGGGTGTGACTGTCATAATTTTCAGAGATGAACCCCTTGTCTTTTGGACACGTAACACGCGCGGGATGCTTCCGGGGCAAAGACTCGACTCCATTTTTTCGGCCTGCCTTTTGGCTGGTACTAGATTAGACCCGAGCCGGGCTAATGGTCTTCTAGAGCCATTAGGCTCTACCCTTTCTACTCTTGATGTGGGCTAATTATGGGCACTTCTTTAGGCCAATAAGCCTTGCCTTTGGGCTCTCAAGGAACATTGGGCTACGAGGCCATGGTGGCCCATGCCCAAAATTCCATACCTATCATATCCAATTTAGGATAGTTATGTCAAATGATGTTTCTGCCTCTAATAAAACATCTTATTTATCAAATATGAAAATTTTAAGTTGACAACAAAAAAATATATATATGTACTTAAACAAACATGAGTATGGATTGGATTGACTTATAGACATTTTAGTTAACTAATTATTGCACACGTGCGTTGCACGTGAACTAATTCGACTTATCATTATGTGTTTTATTTATTTGCCTCTAGTTTTTAGTTTTAGTATTCGAGATTGAAGAATTTGAGTATGTGTTTGCCAACATGATTTTTATTAAACAAAAAGACTTGAACGAAGACAAAACTCATAGTTTATAACTTTCAGATTTATTGCAATAAATTTTTATTTATTACCAAACTAATTTCCAGCATTAACAATTCAATTGTAAATAGAAGTCTTTTTGCTACTAAATCAATCAACTAACTAATCTAAGTCATAATCTATCTAAAACATATTCCGTACACAAATGCTAAACAAAAATAAATACTCAAATTAAATGATATACCCTTACCATCTATCACTTTCTAAAACAAATGAAAGTTGTAAAACAAATATGGTTTTGAGCTACTCGTAATAGTTGCTCAAAACAAGAAAGTCACAATAAAACATAGGGTGAAACATTATGTTACTAATAGTTTGCAAAGCATCATCTTTGCATGAATAGGTAATGAAAGAAGGGTTAATAGTACTTTTAGTCTTTAAAATATGTATTTTTTGTCATTTTAGTCTTCATTATATCAATTTTGTCAATTTGCTTTATAAAATGTTCAATTCATATTATTTTGGTCCATATGTAAACGAATCGTCAAGTTTTTGAGGAAATAATCACGTGTTGGACATGTGATATCATCTAAAAAAATTGACACAATCATTTCTGTTAAAAAACTTGACGGATTGTTCGATTAGGGACCAAATGACACGGATCGCATACTTTAGGGACCAATTTGATAAAATTAATATAATGAAGACTAAAATGACAAAAAATACATACTTTTGGAACCAAAAATATTATTAACCCATGAAAGAAGCACGTTCAAGTGACGATGAGATAAATATGTTTATCTTGGGTGTGGATTTAGGTATGCCTCTCTATGTGAATGCGATAGTAATAACATATAGCTTAGTTGTACAATGTTATGTTAGGTGAGCTAAAAAGTTATAAGCCAAATTGCAACTAATCACATAAGGTCGTGACTTTTAGGCTTTGTAACACCGACATCTAATTGTATTATTTGTAGTATTGAAGGAGTTTTTTGGGAGAAATTTAGTTGTTTAAATGTACAAGAAAAGTATTATCTTATAAGGGCAAGAAGATATGAATAAATTTAGAATTTGAGCAATGTTATAGGGACCTAATCTGAGAATCTAATTAAGAACTTAATTCAATGCAATCATTGTCTTTGTTATGAGTTTCAATGTAAGATGAAACTCAATTTCAATTCAACAACTATATCGATTAGGTTATCAAATTAGATTCTCTAATTAGGTCCAAATAACATTTTTCTTAGAATATTGATTAGTATTTATGCAATTTTGTTTTTTTATTTTTATTTTTATTTTATATGCTTGTTTATTAAAATTGCCCATGTGTTAATGTTAAGATTCCTCAATCTATACATTTGCCAATTGCCCAGAAATCCCTGTGCTGGAATGTGCAAAGTATATTTTTCTTCTACTTTGACAATAACAAATTACACAAAAAAAAATAAAAATCACTTGAATGATTGTTAGAGTAATTTTTCAATATGAATTAAGGTGCCAAATAAGAAAGACACATAATTATATTTGTAAAACACGTGACAAGTACAATAGTTTGTGGAACACTTTTCAATGTGAATCCATATAGTAGACCAATTGCTACAATGTCACTGTATATGTCCATTTCTATCTTATAATAATGAATAATCATCAAGTCAGCAAAGCGCCATATTCCTCCTCCTAATTATTTGAACAAGCATCAGCTTTTTTTTTTTGAAGGTATGATCTAAAGGTTTGTGTTGAACCTCTACTTCTCTGCATCGATCATGTCCATATTATTCTGATCCTTAGTTTTAGGTTTCTTTGCAACCGTTGTCATCTCGCATGAGAAAAATTTGTTGGTTTCTCATAGAACAATAATGACTATCATGCATTCTTCACTATCCAAAGCCCTAATTTGGAATGTATTATGAATTCATGTAAACCCAAATCCCGATTGATAATTAAAAATACATATAAAACCAATTCCTCTTATTTAAGAATAAATTTAACCCACGACTAAATCACCTTAGAAGCTCATTATAACCCGGTATAAAAAGAATCATCCACAAGGAAATGAAATTAGTCTCACAAAGAACTTCACTGCTGATTTTCAGAATACAAAACATGAATACATTATATGCAATTAAAACATGTACCTCATAGAACAAAGGTTGGTTTCCAAGAAATTACTTAACAAGAGTAATTACAAACTCATGCAAAATAGTCTAATGCCCCATTCAAAGGTAGTAATGTTATGAGCACCTTGAACTGAGTGAAGAGTGTAGGACCTCTTGACCTTAAATTCAACAGTGTCAAGTGCTTGCAGAGTATATTCCATTGACACCTCTATTCGCTGGAATTCATCAATACATTAACTACAGATACATCAACTATATCTATAGATGTATGAATGTATAAGTCAGAAACAAGAACAATCTGATCTTAATAAGAAGTAGTTTAGAGGAAATATAAAAATCTACAAATAACATATCAATACAAAAAGTCACATTCAAAAAAAAATTGGGTGCATACTCATAAGGAACTTGAATAGTTGTGATATAATTCGTCATACTCATGACTAAGAGTAGGTAAGATGTATCACCAAATTTGGATTGGAGATTAGTCTCTAGCACCTGAAGTGGCAAATATATTGATAGTGTTTCTGATTGCGATTCTTGGAACCTCTTAACTTTGCTCTAATTAAACTCTAATTGGCTCACTTGCCCATGTACATCTCCATATTATTCATCAAATCATGTATCATCATATTCTTCACTCGTTGTCTTTGTCTGTGTTGTTCTCCACTTTCCTCTAGGTTTTCAAATTCAAAATCTTTGAAGTTTTTCATACATGGCTAATTCGAACACAAAAAGTGTGTGCGCGTATTCCTGTGGTTTATTGTTGGGTGGGAAGTTTAGAAGGAGAGAAGACATTGGTATTTAAACCAGTTAGAAGTTATTATGGACAGTTCATATGTAAAGAAGTTGAGAAGGTTTTGTAAGGAAACTGACTTATTAATTTCTTCCATAGAACTTGTAGTGTCTAACTAAGCCGTAGAAGTTATTATTATAGTGCCAACAAATGCATCTCCACTTTTACGTGAGAAGTGGGGAGAATATGACAGGGATCACTCAACACCATTAAAGTGGTAACTGATATATTAAAGAATATATGCACCACAAATTGCTATTGTTAAATGGTAGAGTGGATATTAATATATGAGCAATGCTACATATGTCAAATTTGTATTTCAAATATGCATCTCAAATCAATAGGAACTATTGGATGAGTGAGTCCCATCAACTTTTTTTATTAGGACCCACTCATCCAATAGTTCTCATTGATTTGGGATGGACATTTGTGATACAAAACATTACTCTTAAAATATTAAGTAAGAAGTTAGCTGATTTTTATGTATGGTATATTAATAGGTCTTTTAAATTGAAAATGTTTTTGAACTAATAAAATTTTGTAGTAATTACTTTGATATTGATGGAAGATTAAAGGTTAATAAGGATAAAGGAGAGAAATTTTAAATTTTTTCTGAGGATAAAATTGACTTAAAAAAATTACTTGAGGATAAAATCGAAAAGTAAAAGTTTTCAAGTTTGCTCACTTTTATAAGTATTATAAATATAAATATAAATATAAATAATGGCTATATTTTTAAGTGGTATAGAAATATGTTTTTAAGTATATTTTTATTTGAATAATGGATATATTTTTAGTTAATAATTTTTTTTTTCTCTTTTGTTGACATTTTAAAATTGCATAGATAGATAGATAGATATAGCATAGATATAGATATAGAATATATATAAATATATATTTATTAATTTATTAGGAGTGGTCTAAGAGTTAAATTAAAAAATATGATATAATTGTCTTTATATAATTGTTTGAGGATAAAAGAGAAAGATAAAATTAGTGTGACATTAACTTTGAAGGATAAGGATGACATAGTTATAATTTTAGAGGGCAAAAGTGAAAAAAAAAATGTTTTTCATGTATGCTCACTTTTTAAAGTAGTATAGATTTATGAGAAAATTTTTGTTATAATTGTGATTAGTACGTGGATTCAACACATGTTTATTATACTCTATTTTTTGGTACATACATGTGTATTGTACTCACCAAACAAGGGATTGTAAATGATTTGTGTGTGAATCTCGTGCACTAAAGACTTGTTTGGATAGATTTTTGGAGAGGGTTTAGATTGACCTTTTCAAACTCTTCCAAATTCAAACCATTCTTTATAAAGATGAGATTCGACATTGAATCTGGCCCATACTTATGTTTGGTGTACAACACATATACATATAAGACACATGGATATATCATAATTATTAAAAATAATTTGTCTTGTAAATGACTATTTTTTCCTTAATTAATCCAATTTATACTCATATTAAGGGATATAATTGTCTTTTGCATCTTTAACCCATCTTCTTAAATCCATCCCTCATATTTAATGAAACTTATGATCATGAGTTTAATATTCGAGCCAACTACGGGCCAAGTTTGAAAAATAATGATTGAATTTTCAATCAAAATATGAGGTTTAAGGGTCCTTTGAATTATTTTTCACAAACCTATCTTGTCAAGCTCCCCATTACCCTCTTACCAAATAGCTCATAAGAGGGAGTTGAGTTTGGTAAAACCAAACCAATCCAATCCTCCTACACCAAAACTATCCAAACATGCCATAAAATCCAACTATGGAGGTTTAATTAAACCCAAAGGGATTTCAAAAGTGTAAGATTTGATTTGAAGACAAAAATATTATTTTATTCAAAAAATTATTCTCCTATTCACCTAATAATAGATATTTTAATAAATTGAATAATATGATTTGATATGAATTCATAGACCCCTCCCCCCACGCCCAACACACACATATATATGTCACTTACTAAATATGTGATTGAATTGGATTTATAATTGAATCCATGCAAAAATCTCTTGGGTATGTGAGTTTCAAAAATAATGTTAGAGAGGGAGAGGGATTTGAAATAAAAGAAAGAACTTCATGGAACCAATTTTTTTCTCATTTTTTTTATAATTTATCTCTATCTATACTATTAATAGAAGTACATTACATGAAAATTTTTTGATTCATTATTTTGCCCTTACAAAAAATTATAAAAACTAACATGCCATTTTATATTTACACAATATTAAGATTATCACTATATTCCTCTATACTTAAATAACAAACTAACCTCTAATATACCGTTATCTTTGCGAAGCTTTTAGATAGTCATGTTACTCTTAACAGGATGTATATAAAAATAATTTTTTTTTCTAAAACCCTAATATTAATACATGTCGACAACTTTATTGATATAATATTATCTCCGGTGCTAAAAAATTGATATATGTATTTTTTTTTTCATCCACAACACAAACAATTTAAGTATGATAAATATGAGATAGTATCTAATTTAAGTATATAATTAAAATTTTATGTACATCATTAAATATTTTACAAAAACTTTTATGTGCAACGCACATGTTGCATTGCTATTATATGTATAAAAAAAAAGATTGCAGTTTTATCTTTACCAATCGAGAAACGTCAGATTTATTTATTTATTTAGAAAGAAAGGGATTTGAGTTGGATTCTTTTATTCCATTAATTTTTTTTCCCAAATTCTTTTAACAAAAGGTTTCATTTCCAAGTTAGTTTCAGTTTCCAAATATTTCAGGCGGCAACAACTCCATGGCCTGAGCCCACAACTACAATACAAGCAAGCAAACGATTATAGGAAATAGTTTTAGCGAGAGATAACAAAGTCTATAATGCTTGAAGCAATCAAGAGGCCCAATAATATTGGATTAGGTCACATTGGATTCTATTCCATCAAAGGCAATAGACAGAAACAACAGACCACACCACTAGATAAACATTAAACATAAACACACATGCGCATGCAGTAATGGATTTTTCAAGATAAAGTCTCGTCGGCGAATTTGAAATCTTCATAGTTTCTCTTTCTTTGAGAGGAGCTTCGCTCTTAGCTCTGCGACATCGACCTCCTCAAAGTGACTCTCCGGAATCCAGTTACCCGTCTTTGGATGTCTCATCCAAAAGACCTCCTCCTTCAGTCCGCCCGGAATTTCTTTGCCAGGAGACACCTTCCTCTTCGCTAAAGCCGCAACCTGCACCCTTACATTCTCTGCAGCAGCAACTGTGTATGCCCGCCTACCACAACTCAGCAAACAACAACATATATATAATAACAAAAAGAACATATCACTTTGCACAACCTACTCTAAAAGAAGAAAGAAACACGCATGGAAGAATATATATATATATATATATATATAGGAATATTAATTAAATGCATGCATGACAACAAATACTAACCTTAGAATGAGAAGGCCATTGATGGAAACTTTGGCCATGAATGCAGAGGGAGGAGAGAGAGATAATAGATATGGAGAGAGAGAGAAGAATATGTAAGGATTTTATGGGGTGAATACTAGGGCTATTTATAGGCGTACAGGTAAGTCTTACATACGATGATTTACAGATACTAGGGCTATTTATAGGCGTACAGGTACGTCCCAATGAAAAAAGTTAATGGGACCCACTCATTTGATAGTTCTCATTGATTTGAGATGCATATTTAAGATATATAGCATTGCTCATAAGTATAGTATGTGTTACTTTTACGTCTCTGATTTTCTGAGATTTTGTAGTTAAAGACATTTTAATCTGACTATTGTTATACATTATTATTATTGGATTAATAGTGGAGCACATGTAATGTTAGTCAAACATTATTACCATTGAATTGATAGTAACATACATGTAATGTTGAAATCACTAATAATTTAATAGTCATAAATCATTATATCCCTAAATTATATCTCTATAGCATTGATGTATTAGTAAATATAGTCCGTCCTCCAACATGGATTGCACTGCACGGAAAAGAAGAGATAATCTATAGATTTACTAAGAAAATGTAATGTCCTTGTGATTTAAGTCATAACATTTTATCTAATTATAGTTTAGAAACCTTCTCGCCACCCCCTACATTCTCAAAAAAATATTATTGTAAATAAAAACAACAATAACCTTCAATTTTTAATTTTCTTATGTTTTTCTTAAAGGAGTATTAATTGAAAAATATATAATAAATGCATAGAACGAACATTAATTGACACCACCACCCAAATAATTTAATTTTGTCTTGGGAATCAATTAATTTAATTAGCATTCTAAAACAAAGAACACTATTGAGACTCTTTTGAAAAAAAGGAAAGGATACATTAAGAAAGAGAGGAAAACATGGAAACAAGATTATGAAAGTCATCTGGTTATAAAAATGAATGTTCAGTTGCCTAATAAACTTTGACATCCGACTGGAAATAGAGATAGTGGAATATATATCTGGACGCTTGCTATGGTGTTTATCAGTCTTTTAATGCCAAGGTTTTGAGCATATATGTTTGTTTTCCTCATCATGTTGATATATATTATGCCACATAGATAGAACGTGAATTGAATGACAGATGAAGTGTTGAGGAGGAAGGAACTGTAAGAATAAAATTATGTTTTTAAAATTTTTATTTAATTTCTATTTTAATTTAAATTGTAAATTTCAGTTGCAAATTGTTTTGGTCCTATTTATCGTGTAATTAGTTTTATGGCTATTGAAGCCAAAAAGTCAAATTCATTAAAAATATATTATTTGTAAGTTACACAAGTATAAGCCAACGGTCAAAAAGAAATTGAATAGTCATCATGTGTCAAACAGTTAAAAATAAAAATTGAATAGTCATTGTGTGTACCTTAGACACACAGTGGCTACATAAAGTGATTTGAGAATTTTTTTTGATAACAACGAAATCAATACTTCAGCCTTCTTTCAATTGCTAGATTCAATTCTTGTATACTTGACTTACTTTTCTATTATCATCTATTATTTTGTCTTTGGGTAACTCGATTTGAGTCAGGTTCACTTTAACCTTCTAGTGGACGTGACAATTGAGAATATGCTGCTGTGAGCGTCTGGATTGGATCTTGGAGTCACTAGTGTCCGTTAGGACCTTCACGTGGGAGAGACTCAACTACTTTAGGATAGTAATCACACGTCTCTCAGACTTACAAGTCAGCTCTTTCCTTTTATCTTATATGTTATATATTATACAGATATATCATATTCTAATTTATTTAATTATAACCACAAATATATTTTGCCAATTTAGCTATTTTTTTTCCTGTTCATGAGCATTCTATTGTTATTGATCGCATACCGTTAGTTCATATTATTGCTCTTATTCCATCTACTGTTTATGTGTTAAATTATCTTATTTAAGTTGACATTTTATTGTTAAATATCGTATTTCGTGTTGACATTTTGTAAGAAAATATACACAATATATAAATTTTGTTTTTACAATCTAAAGCAGCTGGTCTTTTGTTGTTGAAAAAAAAAACGTTTTTTTTTTTGTTTTCCTTGTGGAAACAAAAATAGTAACAATTTTCTAGAAAAAAAAATTGTTTCTGTTTTTCTGGAAAAAAAAACTTTTTTCTATTTTTCGGGAGAAAAAATGTCTTTTAAAGAAGAAAAAAAACAGTTTTCTGGTTCTTCTGGAAAAAAAATAATTTTATGAAAAACAGTTTTTCTAAAAAAATTTGTTTTTTGAATTTTTCTAGAAAACAGCTTCCTGAAAAAATAAAACAATTTTCGTTGGAATTTTTTTTTTAATAGTAACAGAATCTATCTAAAGGGATCTACAACAATTTAAAAAAAAAAACCAATAGCTACTTGCTTTAATAAAATAAAATATAGCTACTTGCTTTAAAAAAATTAAAGTTTCATGAGCTATTACAATAATTTAAACACCTTTCTTAATTTTGTTACAAATAAAGTTTTGACAGTTGACATTTAAATTGTATACAAGTTATTTGCATATCTCTTACTACTTCTTTACTAGAACTAAAGATGACTGTAGAGTGTTAAAGAGATTTAAGAGCCCAAGTCAATGTACTAGTGGTTGAAAATCATTCTATCAAACCCATCTTTAGGAATAATAATTCATTAGTTAATTTTACTTATCAAAATTAAGATTCGTGGTTAGATTCGGGGGCTAATATATATGTTTGTTTGATCGTGCATGTTTAAAACCTATCAAAAGTCAAATGGAGGTAGTGTAACCCTAGGCAATGATTCCGTCGCACAAGCACTTGGAATTGGAGACATAGAGTTAAAGATGACATCTGGAAAAACATTGATCTTGAAGGGAGTGCGACTTGTACCCGAAGTTAGAAGAAATTTAGTTAGTAGGTCGTCCTTAGTCCAACAAGGTTATAAGGTTGTAATGGAGTCAAATAAAATTGTGATAACTAGGAATGATATATTTGTTGGCAAATGATATGTTTGTGATGGTTTGTTTAAATTAAATGTATTTTTTGAAGTTAATGAAATTTCTCATCAAGTTTTCAATATTGAATCTTTCAATGTATGATATGGAAGATTATGACACATAAGTCTAAAAAAAATCAAAAGGATGATGAATCTCAATCTTATTCCCAAATCTCATGTAAATTTTAAACATTAAGTGTGAAATTTGTGTACAAGTCAAACAAACTAGAAAACCTCATAAAAACGTAGAAATGAATACTCAACTTCTAGAACTTATACGTAGTGATGTATGTGATTCTAGTAGATTGCCAATAAAAGTCGAAAATAAATATTTTGTGACTTTTGTAAATGATTGTTCTAAATATTGTTATATTAATCTTATCAAGACCAAAGATGAAGTATATAAAGATATATAAAAATGAGGTTGAAAATCAATTAGAGAGAAAAGTGAAAAGACTAAGGTCCGATAGAGGGGGTGAATATATTCTAACTGACCTTAGTACATTTTGTGAAAAACATGGAATAATACATGAAGTGACTCCTCTTTATTCTTCTCAATCAAATGGAGTAGCCGAAAGAAAGAATAGAACCTTAATGAATATGGTAAATTCAATATTGACTAGTTCCGGCTTATCTGATAATTTGTGGGGGAAAACTATTCTTAAAGCTTGTTTCATCTTGAATAAAGTATATGTTAAAGATAATGAGAAAACTCAATATAAAATATGGAATGGAAGAGTTCATAACCTTAGCATGATGAAAATGTAGGGGTGTTTAGCTAAGGTAGTTATTCCAGAACCAAAGAGAAAGAAAATAGGTCCTAAGATCGTAGATACTATATTTGTAGGATATGCCCAAAATAGTAGTGCCGATAAATTCTTAGTTATTAACTCAGAAATTAGTGAAATTTCAAATAATACCATAATTGAATCTAGAGATGTTAAATTTTTTGAAGATATTTTTCTTTTTAAAAATACAATGCCTAGTCAAGTAAGAAAAATACCTTCAACTATTGATCAACATTCGACTAGTTCTATTGCTCCCATAGAGAAAAATATAAAACATGTAGAGCTAAGAAGAAGTAAAAGACCTAGAATAGAGAAGGACTTAGGAGAGAGATTTTTTACTTTTCTAGTAGAAGGAGAACCAACAACATATAAAGAAGTTATGTCTTTTATAGATGCACATTTTTGGAAGGAAGCTATTAATAGTGAAATTGAATCTATATTACTTAATAATACTTGGAAGATAGTAGAATTGCCTCCTGGAAGCAAAGCTATTGGGTGTAAGTGAATATTTATGAAGAAACTAAAACTTGGTGGGAGTATAAATAAATATAAAGCTAGATTGGTGGCTAAAGGATTTACTCAAAAGAAAAGGATAAATTATTTTGATACATTCTTGTCTGTGACTAGAATCACTATCATTAGAATACTACTAGCTCTAGCATCTATCCATAACTTAGTAATACATCAAATGAATGTCAAGACTGCTTTTCTAAACGGAGATTTAGATGAAAAGATATATATGGAATAACCTGAAGGGTTTATGATAAAAGGACAAAAACATAAGGTTTATAAGTTAGTGAAGTCTTTATATGTCCTTAAACAAGCTCACAAACAGTGGCATGAGAGGTTTGATAAGTAATTCTAGAAATTTTTATATTACAAGGATAGTGATATTGGTTGTGTGATTTTATGTCTCTATGTAGATGATATACTAATTTGTGGGACAAACTTGGAGATCGTTAATGAAGTTAATTCTTATTTATCTACTAAGTTTGATATGAAAGATTTGGGATAAGCCTATGTAGTCTTGGGAATGAAAATAGAGAAAACATTTAATGAAATATCTCTTAGACAGTCTAGCACCATAGAGAAAATGTTGAAAAAGTTTGGTTTTTATGATAGTAAGTCTGTATCAACACCATATGATCCTCATGTACATTTGAAGAAAAATAAAGAAGAACCGATTTTAAAATTGAAGTATTCACAAATGATTGGGTCTTTGTTATACATAGCTAATAACTCTAGACCAGATATCTTGAATGTCGTAGGGAGATTGAGTAGATATACACATAGTCCGAGTAAAGAGCATTGGGTTGCCTTAGAGAGAGCCTTTAAGTATCTTAAAGGAACATTAAACTACTCCTTATGTTATAGTGGATTTTCTAGTGTAGTTGAGCGCTTTAGTGATGCAAATTGGATCATCGATAGTTTCGATAAAAAATCCACTACTGGCTATGTTTTTTTGTTAGGAGGAGCAGCCATATCTTGGGGATCTAAAAAATAAACCCTAATATCCAGAAATACTATGAAGTCAAAACTTATAGCCTTAGATACCACGTGTGCTAAGATTGAGTGGATAAAAAATTTACTACTAAAGATACCTCTAGTGGAAAAACACATACCTGCCATTTTATTGCATAGTGATAGTAAGACAGTGATTGAGCTTATGAAACAGAATCATAATAATAAAAAGATGAATAGACAAATACAGGTGAGATATAAATCAATAAGAAAATGCTAAGTAAAAGCATAATTTCACTAGACTTTGTGAAGTCTGAGCTAAATATAACTGATCAGCTAACTAAAGGGCTTTTGAGAAAAATTATCTCAGAATTGTCGAGGGGGATGAGCTTAAGCCCACAAGGGAGTCATCTAGGGAGGTAACTCAACTTCTGTGATTGGGGACCTCATGAAAGAAGTTCAATGGGTATAAAAAATCTATACTGCGTGACTCATTAGCACTGTTATTTAAGAAATATCCAAGAGGAGATATTTTTATGTTCATCCCTATGGCAAAAGTGCATATATAGTGTGAAGGTAAGGAAGGGTTTTACCGTGAATGAGACCGAGACAGGAACATTCTTGTAGGGTATTATGCATCTGTACCATTGGAGGGCTCACATAAGTGAGAGTAGTCGTGAGGCTGCGACTATGATAATTGAGTTATTCTCTAGAAACACTCATGAGAATTAAGATCAAGTGCAAGACCATTAATAGCACTGACCTACTGATGAGCACATAATATTGCATATTTCATGGCCTCATTACATTCATTATAACTCAACTTTTACATTTAATTACTTAGTGTTAGCATATTTTATGAATAATGTTGAATTCTCGATGTTGCATGTTTTGATAGCTTAAATGTTGGATTTTAGGACCTTGCAACTATGTTGGATGTGTGGTAATGGTATGGACACAATACATGAAGAATTGGAGGCTTAAAAGTGAAAAAATCAAGGAGGTATTGGTGTTTTGGAACAAAGGCACCAGCTGCCACATCACTGGGAAGTACTGTCTCGGTTGTCCTCTATGTTGACCATGATCTACTCAGAATTTGAAAAATTTCAAAACATAAAAGTTGTAGATCTGGATGTCTTCTGTATCGTGTCAAAATTTCAGCTTAATCCAACGGTTAGATCAAGAGTTATGCTATTTCTACCGAAGGTGGCCCAGTACAAAAAAAACAGTACCGGTACTCAGTTCCGGTACCATATGGTACCTGTACCACGAACCTTCTGGCCGAAAAACAGCCTGTAACTCAACTTTGAGGCTTGGGGGTCCCACTTACACTTCTCTCACTTGTCTCCTAACATTTTCTTACATAAAAGCAGGCATCCCTTACACATTGGGAAGACAAAAAAGACTGGGCATTAATGAAGCATGGGAGTGAAGTGGGCTGCACATGGGGTTGCAGGCTAGCTTGTCAAGAGCCATCACTCAGCCCCTATGGATGGGAAGGCCTGCTCTTACACCTTGGGGACCATCATGCACGAAAATGGATCACACACACTCCAATATATTCAGCATTATTCAACATTAGAGAGGGGGTGGCTACCTAAGCTTAGGAGTAGATATAGAAAGCTCCAAGGAGAAAGATAATGAATAGTGTAATGTAAATTTCGTTTTTGCTTGTTCTTCACCATTTTCATTGTTGTAAGACTTGTGTAAGCTTCCTTATTTACTTTCAATGTCATTTAATTCAATTGCTTTGCAAGTTTAGTTTAGTTTCTTAGCTTTCACCATTTATGTTTTCAAGTTTTCTTCAATTCTTAGTTTAAAATGGGTATTGAATATTTTTCTTCTTAGTTTATGTTTTCTTGCATTTAGTTAAGTTCCATGCTTCATTTCTTCATTATGTCTATTTATATTATGCTTGTCTTTCATTTTATCATGAGTAGCTAGATTTTAAGTTGGTTAATCCAAGGGAAGACCTCCTCTTGGGGATTCCATTTCAACTCTTCTTCATTCCTCCCTTTTGAGTCAAATGGTTCGGTTTGACGGGGTTGAGAGTGGATGATTTGGTGAGCCTTTGATATCCCGTAGGCCTAGTCACGGGTTATGCTTAGATACTCACCAATCTCGTCCCTAGCTTCCCCCGTATCAATCGTTTATTCATGCTCAATCGGAGGAAGGCTTTGAGTTGATTTGGTATTCCCATTGGAATGAATCCTTTGGATTAGCCAACACTTGTTTTCTTGCATTTTCATTTACAAACCAAACACAAAACTCAAATACAAGATTTTACACTTTCTT
Source organism: Ilex asprella (assembly GCA_023539305.1). Taxonomy (NCBI): domain Eukaryota; kingdom Viridiplantae; phylum Streptophyta; class Magnoliopsida; order Aquifoliales; family Aquifoliaceae; genus Ilex; species Ilex asprella. Next base: position 521,482 of record CM042192.1, read on the forward strand.
TTCACTTTTGCAAAATCACTTTCACAAAACTCCCTTTCCTTCCCTGAGGAGACGACCTTGGAATACTTTCCAAGTAAAACACCGACAACGAAAGACTCCTTGCAATTGGGGAGCACTTTTGTTCACTTCATACATTTTGTTCACTTCATTTCCACCACCATTCTGTTGTTTCCTATCTCTTGCATGAATTCGAGTGAGAGTGACACTCACCCACACACATAAGCCATATACATATTTGAGGGTTTATGTTAAGAGGTAAAGAACAACAACCGTTATCAATCAATCACCTACGAATCTTGACCAATATCGGTACTGTGTGTGTGTATTGTTGAACTCTAGTTCAAAGGATATAGTTCAAGCCTTTGGTCACTATGATCCTTCAGAGGAAAATTGTTAACACTAAATGAGGTTCAAGTCCGGAAGACACCTACATCTATTTCACAGTATAATAGTTGTCCATATTTTCTATATTAAAGTATATACAAAAAATTTGAGATACTTTGAAGTTTCAAAAACTTGTTGGGGATTGTAAGAATAAAATTAAGTTTTTAAAACTTTTATTTAATTTCCCTTTTAGTTTAAATTGTAAATTTCAGTTGCAAATTATTTTGGTCCTATTTAGTGTGTAATAATTGTTAACTTTAAATTTAGTTTTGTGGACATTCAAGCCAAAAAGTCAAATTCATTGAAAATATATTATTTGTAAGTTAGACACACAGTGACTATATAAAGTGATTTGAGAATTTTTTTTTATGACAACAAAATCAACACTACAGCTTTCTTCCAATTGCTAGATTCAATTCTTGTATACTTGACCCACTTTTTATTATCATCTATTATTTTATTTTTGGTTAACTCGATTCGAGTCAGATTCACTTTAACCTTCCAGTGGACGTGATCATTGAGAAGGTGTTGTTGCGAGCATCTGTGTTGGATCTTGGAGTCACTGGTGTCCGTCAGTACTCTCACATGAGAGAGACTCAGTTGCTTTAGGACAGTGATCACACGCATCTCAGACTTGCAGGCTAGCTCTTTACTTTTATCTTATATGTTATATATTATATAGGTATATCGTATTCTAATTTATTTAATTATAACCACAAAATATATTTTGTCAATTTAACTATTATTTTTTTTTGTTCATGAACATTCTATTGTTATTAACCACATATCGTTAGTTCATATTATTGCTCTTATTTCATTTACTTTTTATGTGTTAGATTATCTTATTTAAGTTGACATTTTATTGTTAAATGTCATATTTCATGTTAACATTTTGTAATAAAATATACACGATATATAAATTTTATGAACAATGTTATATATCCCAAATTTGTATCTCAAATATGCATCACAAATCAATGAAAACTATTGGATGAGTGAGTCCCATCAATTTTTTTTATTAGGACCCACTCATCTAATGATTCTCATTGATTTGAGATACACATTTGAAATATAAATTTGAAATACAAAATATTACTCAAATTTTAATTTTACAGGAACCACGCGAAGGCAGGACATAATGAGCACTGTAAGGTTGGTTTCTGATTAGCATCCGTCAATCTCTTTGAGCCAAAATCAACATGAAACTTCTTCAAACCAAGCTGAATCATATATTGCCTGCTTCTTGTGTCAGCATCATCATCTTACAAATTATTCTTTTACCTTCTACAAAATCTAACATCCATAGAAATACTTGGATACCATCCGTGATTAATGTGAAAATTATATGGTTGCAACATACAAAAGTAAGATTGAAGCAAGTCCTATAATGAAAAATCAAGCTCGCAATGAAAAATGACAAATTATACAAGCAGTTAAATATCCGAGTTTTACAACCATAAATATTATAGTCTAGGTACACTAAGCTATTAAGTTCAACCAAACTTAAACCCACATCAAAATTAAACTCAGCTTAAGAAAAATCCCGAGCTGTGTGAATTTGTGTATGGATTTTAATGGGGCCAATAATCACACCAATTCAATCCAGCTTTGATGTGGGCAAATAGCACGAGAATCCCCCTCCAAATAGTAAATTAATAACTCCTCTGCATGACTTTCACATTTTTTCATATCCAAATATACAAAAAAGTTTTCTCTTGGTCATGGCCATGGTTGGCCCCAAACTTAAGGTACAAAAAAGTCTTCTGTTTTCTGCAAGTCTCCACGATAAGCAAACACGGTGGTGAAGATAATAAATAGCACAGTAAAGCAGGTGTAACAAACACCACTCCAGTAAAAAATAAAATAAACATGCCCATCTTTGCTACCCATGCTCACGTTCTTGTTGTATTCTTCTAGTTCTATTAAATTAACATCCATCACTCCTCCACCCCCCAACCTTCATCATTCATTCATTCATTTCTCTCCCCCCATGGTGTAACTATGCCCTCAAGGGTCTGGAGCCCTTCCAAACTGGGTGAACAAAATCATGGAAGCAAGAAAAGATCTGCCTTTGTAAGCTCCTCCTTGCGGATTCTATTTCATCAGCTTTCAAAGGGCGATTCCAATGTCATCCTCAAATCTAGTTTAAAATTTAGAAAACCACCCACTTTCCGAATCAACAGAATTCCATCCTGCAGGACTCACGATGCTTGCTTTCTAAAATCTTATTTTCTATGCAACAACAACTTAAGCCCTGATAAAAATGTGTACATGTACAGGTAAGAAGAACATAGCAAAATGCGAATTGATGATTCTGAAGCTACTGTAATTTTCGTTAATCAACTGCAAAAAAAAAAACGTGACATATTCGTTAGTAACTATTCAGAAAGATATTTTTGGTTCCTATTGAGTATGAAATATTGAGCAAAAGAACTGCAAGTATTGAAGAGTTTATGAAAAATTATTTTTTGATGTAGGGGTGATCAGGGCTTTTGCAGTGTAGAGTGCAGGAACCGGCAGATTTAGCTGGATGATTTGAGAGAAATGGAAGCTTCCACCAAGAAAATACTAGCATCGTCCTTTCGGCATTGCCAAACCAGTGGTCGGTGGCGTGAGACTAGTTTCCCGTTAGGGGAAGAATTCTTGCAGCGAAGTAAACCACTGTCTCGTGCAAAGGATAAAGCAATATTCTCTTAACTTTTTAATTACCCGGCCGGTCCAGCTTAAAGGCAGACAACAAAGGTCGTCTATTCGTGGGCAGCAAAAACTACCTGGGGAATTAATGGGCTTCGCTTAGATAATTTGACAGTGTGTCTGTGAGTGTCTCTAATATTAACACATTCCATTTGTAGATCTTTTGACATTGGCTGATTGGCATCAATGAAAACTGAGGTGACCCTTCATAATCTTGCTTGATGCTAAGAGCAACTCCAATGGACTATTTAAAAAGGGATTTTTAGCTATTTTAGATAGCTAATTCAAAAATGTTCACTCCAACGGACTAAGTATCCTGCTAGCTATTTTGCATAACCCGATTTTTGCTCGCTAGATGTAGCGACCTCCCGCTGGTAACTACTTCATCAACAAAGCCATTTTTTTGAGCCAAAATCCTCACTCCACAGAAGCAAGCTCCATCATCGCAGATCAGTCCAAATCAGTCCAGATCAATCCTCTCTCTTTCAGGCTAACAATTCGCATCGAACCCTTTTGATCCCATTTTCTGGAGTTCAAATCACAAGTGAGTTTCTATTTTTTTGATTCAACAGAAGTTTTTGTTTTTGTTTTTTGGTCAGATGATTCATAAGAAGTGTGTACCTGTAATGCTCATGGACAGAAGGTTCATGCACATGCAATGAAACTTGGGTTTGAATCGTATGTTGGAACCTCTTCTGAATTGGACCATTGGAGATTTGAATCTTCAGACGTTGTTCATCAACAGTTGGGATTATCGGGTATTGTGGGGTGAGAGAGAGGGAGAAGATTGCTTTTATGGCTCTTGAGGCGGTGGCAGTTGGTATTCGGGGATCATTTGGGGTTTGAAACAACATTTGAGTTTGATGGCTCTCGTAGTAAAAAAAATTCAATAAAATCCCCTTAAAAATTCAGTAAATCCTAAAAAAATTCAACAAAATCCCCCAAAATTCAGTAAAAATCTAGTAAAACCCCTTCAAGTATTTTATGATATTTACTCTTGTAACTCATATTTTATGATATTTACTCTTGTAGCCCATAATTAATTAAATTTATACAATGTATAGTTAAATTGCTATTTTTTGAATCTTATTATTGAAAGTTAGTTAAAATTAGGTGAAGTGATTAGCAAAAATAGATAACGTGGTTGGAGTGAATTTGAAAAAATGATTAGCTAAAATAGATAATATAATATTTAAATATATTTTAAGTAGTTATTTTAGATAACGCGGTTAGAGTTCCTCTAATAAGAAAATTTCATACTTGTTACTCGTAACCGCAGGTGCAAACAAGGCCTTTAACCCTGTGGTGGCACAGTAGTAATATGTTGCTTGGGCGTTGTTAACAGATGCACATAAAAATATCGACAAAATTAAGGGATCGAATTTTTAGTTGACTGAAAATTTAGGGTATTACTCTTGCCTTGTTGTGTGTGTGAATGGTATCTTATGATACTCGCATTATGAATGATTTTGTTGATGAGCTACATTACATTAGAACCTAACGCATTATTTTTACTAAATTAAGAATGAATCCCAACATTAAACAAAGTGAATCCCATCACACTACACTCAAATTTTAAAATTAAATTCTCAATTAGATATAAATAACATTATTATTTCTTGTTGCATTGCCTACATCATTAGCAGGACGATTCTTTTGATTGCACCGTGTTAATTTTCGTCATTGGTCCCAAGAATATCCCATTAACTTGGAGAGAGAGAGGAATTATTTTCAAGCGTTAGAGCAATTCCAAGGATACTAGCTAGAATAACTAGTCAAATTATATTTTTTTATTACATTAACTATTTTAAAGAGCAACTCCTACTAATTCACTCCAACAATACTCTTTATTTTAGTTAACTATTTCAACTAATTTTAACTAACTATTAATTATTAAAATCTAAAATACTATGTAGCATGCTACAACAGCTATAATATGCAAACATGCTTAACAAAAAAAAAAATAAAAGGCATAGAATGAGGAAGACTTTCGAGTTATCATCTCTGTTATGTCTGCCACTAGTTTAACCGATTCTTTGGTCTGCTCTGGTTTCTCAGCATGCAAATTTAGAAAAGAATCCAAACAATAGCAACAACAATATCTTTGATGTTTTTTTTGTTGATTTTTCGATGGGATTTTTTGGGTTTTTGGGTGGGAACCAAGAGAAGGAGATCGGTGAGGTTTTCAATAGATTTTTGGTGGGATTTTTTGTGGGCTTTTCATCAGGTTTCAGATTAAATTTTTTGGATTTTTGGTAGATTTTTTTTTGAGATTTTTCAACAGGAACCGAGAGAGAGATTAGATATGTGCACGGGATTGATCCTGCAATTGTTTCGAGAAAGCGATCGAACGACTGGTGAACCCTGAAACAATCACAAGGTTAGGAAAAGGGAGCTAGGCGTCTGCCCGGCTTATCCCCTCGGAAGCTTAAGTCAACAAGGGAAGAAGGATCAAGCTCAATTCACTCAGTTTGAGGGTTCAATTTTTCGTACCTTCGTTCATTTTTCTGAAGGATATTTATACCTGGGCATGAAATGATTGTTCTGACACAGAGGTCCTATCAGTAGTTAATGCTCTTCAGACTTGTCCAAACGTAATGATTGATTTCCTTCCTGCATTCCTATCTCATCAATGCTTGGCGCCTCGGACCCGACCTCGGGGCCACGCCGAGCAATCGAGTACCTATGAACGACGTCTGATACCTATTTCATAGCAATCAGAGTCTCGAAGGCTATTATTTGTAGCTCTGTGCCTGGACTCCTAGTCATTAATGCGCCCACTCATGGTTGTCAGTTTGAGTCTCGGTAGGTACAGAGGCTTATTAAATGCCCTGTCTTAGTCACTTACATCGCCATAAATGCTGGGTCAAATCGCATTTATTGCCTGTCAGAGGTTGTACTCGGCTCCGCGAAAATACCCCTTCTCGGCTTCTTTGCTCGGCTTCGTTAATGTCATCGGCCTCATGCCTCGGCTCTTCATCACTTGCCTCTGTCCACGTGTCGTCCCGGGGGTTGCTGAATCTATCATGAGTCCCTTCAACTGCCCCCTAGCCTTCATTCTTCATGCGGCGTGGGACACCTGGCGCAAGAAGAGTGGGGGCTTACTGAACATGCCCATTTCACGAGGGGCGGTTACTTGCACGCTTTAAGCCGTATTTTTTCAAATCCCCTAATGATGAGTGCCTTCTCGATTCCCACTTTTTCGTTTGTCTATAAATAGGGGAAACTTCGGTCATTTGAGAACTTTGCAAGTCTGAGTTTTCCTCAAGCAATTTAGCTCCCGAGCACTGTCCTTTCTTCTCCCGAAAACTCTGCGAAGAACACCTTGTAAGTCCCCTCTGTTCTATCTTCCCCTTGTCCTTTTTTTTTCTTTTATCTTTACCCATGGCTAGAAGTCGTAGGAGTGAGGTGAGGGATCCCCAACCATCCAGGGGCTCGCAAGCTCAAGAAAACTGTAGTAAATGAGGACAATATAGGTGCCTTTAGGGTCAAACACCAGATCCCCAAGCCTGTTCTCACCTTCCCATTCAACCCTACACATCATACTAGGGATAGGGGATGTGTAGAAATGATGCCCTTTTACACCAAGGCCATCATGGAATGGGGCTTGACTTTCCCTCTCCCTCCCCTCGTGCTGAAGCTGTTAATGCAGCTGAAGCTGTTCCCCCTTCAATGCGGGGTAAATTTTTTTAGGATAGTCATGGGTGTAATCGCCCTTAATGCTCGACTTGGGGTAGACTTGGGGGTAGATGAAATCCTATTCTGCTATGACCTGAGGCTAGTCTCGGGGGGAAGGTACTATCTCAAAGCTAGGGACACTTCGATGTACCTGGTCACTCACATGCCCGACTCGGACAAGGGGTACTTCGATGATCTGGTCATGCTCGGCGGAAGCTGGGAGAAGGGGATGGAGCCCGAGTATGACGGATTGTACTGCCCCAAGGTGCCGAGAGATGAAGGTGTGTTGTGCACTAACTGATTTTTTTTTTTCGGCTCTTACTGAACTATGTTTCTAACCTTATCTCTTATTTTCGCAGAAAGATATCGGCGTGACTCTGCTCAACCCCTCAGGTCACATGTCAGATTTGACGACTTGTTGAAGGTTTGGTCGTCCAACCCTTCCAACGAGTTTGCCTGAACAGCTCACGTCCTACTCGGCTATACTCCCTCATACAGCCGATTCTCCTAGATCCCTCCCCCTTTCGATCCAAAATACTGGGAGGACCTTTCGTCGGAAGAGGACGCCGAGAGAACCCCTTCAACAGCCTCACCATCAATAGATATGTTCAACATCCCTCTTCTCTCTGCAGCCGACATGGAGGAAGCCGCCTCCTGGCGGAGGAATCGGCTCTCGGGACTGGGAGGGTCCCCGAGCACCGGCCCTATCATCCCCCCTCCATCTGCTCTAAGGCAGGAAGTGCCACCTCCACCTCCTCGCCGTCAGCATTCGGGGCATACCTCAGCCCCATCAGGGGGTCTCCCCTCCGAGCCTTCTACTTCCCTCCCCGAAATCCAGGCAAGGAGAAAACGACCTCGGAATCCCGAGGTCCCATAAGAGAGCCGACGTCAAGAGGAACGCCGACAGAAGCACTGCCACGACACTCCGGGGGCAACCACATCCGTCGAGTGGGCGTCCCGTCTTGGAGGCGGATTCCATTATCCAAGACCAAGACGTGGCCTTGGCTGTGGCGGGAACTCTCCACTTTGTCGCCGACATGAACGTTCATGTGGGCCAGACCGACAACCGGCTCCTCATAGGTGCTTTCCAGAGCAACTTGGTGGTAAGTGTTTTTCTTTCAAGTGTGCCTTCTTTTCTCGGCGCTTGACTGATTATTTTTTATCGTTCTTTTCAGGCCTGCCAGTAGATGGGGGTCATCATCGAACGTTTCTGGGAGTACAAGCAGGCGGCGAGGAACGCCGAGAAGGAGGCCAAGGCTAAAGACGTCTTTGTCAAGAAGGCGGAGGTGGTCATTGCCGACCAGACGAAGCATCTCGCCGAGATGATCCACCAGCGCGACGCCCTGGACGCCGAGAACCAGAACTTGAAGGTGAGCGAGGCGGCAGCCATCAAGAGGGCGGAGGAGTGTGAACTCCAAGTCTCGCTAGCTGAGGGCAAGGTCCAAGAGTCCGAGAGCCTCATCAAGGACCTAACTGCCCCGGTGAATGCCCTGATGGCCGAGAAAGGTGAAGAGGACCAAAGGCTGCAAAGTGAGTGCCACCGAGTTTGGTTGGAGACTCAGGATCAAATGATCCCTGCTTTCGAGGAAGCCAAGGGGAAGGCTTTTCGGGATGGTTGGGTGGCTGCCCTCCATGCTGCCATGGTGGACCCGGGCGATGAACTTTTCAAGAAACATGTCCCCATTGTTGAAGACGCCGAGGTCCACCTGGAGGTGCAGCCGAACACCGAGGAGGCTAACATCGCTATTACTGTGAGCGATGGTTCAGGTAGCCTTTCTTCGGTTATCGCCGGCCAAGATCTTGACCACCCTTCCTCGCCGATCGAAGACCTCACGACTCATGAGGCGAGGTGACATCGGCGGAAGGCTCTTTGCTTGCTTCTCCTTCCCTCCTGCCTTTCTCTTTATTTTAAATATGTATGCTTCTGGGGACGCAAAGCCCCATTTTGACTTGTAATGAAAATTCCAATCGTTTTACCAGTTCTTTACACGCGTTTTTTCTTTTCTCCTCTGGTTTCTCAGCATGCAAATTTAGAAAAGAATCCAAACAATAGCAACAACAATATCTTTGATGTTTTTTTTGTTGATTTTCCGATGGGATTTTTTGGGTTTTTGGGTGGGAACCAAGAGAAGGAGATCGGTGGGGTTTTCAATAGATTTTTGGTGGGATTTTTTGTGGGCTTTTCATCAGGTTTCAGATAAATTTTTTTGGATTTTTGATAGATTTTTATTTTTTTTGGGATTTTTCAACAGGAACCGAGAGAGAGAGATTAGATATGTATATAGGATTTTCCTATGAGTGAAGATGGAGAGGGAAAGAGAGGCAGAAAAATATATAGAGAAGAGAGCACACCTTCGGTACTTGATGAAGACGATGACTGTGAAGACAACCAAGGAAATTGAAAAGTGATGTGGAGTGAAAAACTTGGTGCAAAAATCAACTAGCGAGCTCTTTTTGCCTTGTTAGAACGGCAAATAGTTAGAGTGATATTTAAGTTATTGGAGGAAAAATTTAAGAAAAAACTTTGTAAAATAGCTAACAAGCGTCTTTTAAAGAGTCGATAGGAGTTGGTCTTAGAGTATTTTAATAAAATGAGTATTTTACGTGGAAAGCTCAATTTGATATCTACTAAATTCTGAAAAAAATTAAGTTTGTGCTATCTAGCCATCGACTGAAGTGAGACCTTGAGAGGACCAGCAAAATATATACGAGTTTACGCGTCTTGCCACAATGTTTACGAACTTGTGGGAAGCTACTGTAATTATAAGAAACTTTGTGGAGGCTAGTCCATGGTTTAACATATGAAACGGACGAATTCGGTTCGGGTGTTAGAAGTCCAATTATCAAGAAACCAATTCTCTCCTGAACCTAACTTCCTTCGGTCACGCGCTTCAGTGCAGCTCAGGCAGAGATAATAGATGATGATGATGATCACGCAGACCATGGAAGGAGGAGGAGGAGTTTCTTTGAGAGGGAACAAGCTTCATGTACTGAATGGATATCATATGAATGATCGTTTGAGACACTGAGTTCCATCAATGGCATCAAATGAGTATCATATGAATGAAGAATTCGTGTTTGTTTGGCACAACTTCAATTTTCTATACCTACATCATAAGAAAAGCAAATTTACGAATTAAAAAAAAAAGAGAGAGAGAGAGAGAAAGAAAGACGACAACGTTTACGATTTCCGAATCTCGTGGATACACCCAGTCATGCTAGTCCTCCTATCAAATTGATTTTGAAACATTCTGATTATCATTTGGTAATGTTTGTGGATGTACAAGCATGGCTGGGATTTCTGGTCTGTATTTTTATTTTCCTTTTTGGGCGTTGTCGTGTTTATGCAATTTGTGTGTGTGTGTTTTTTAAATAATCTAAAACACTACAACAGTTCGTCAAAAGAAGAAGATAATAATTATAGTCTGTCCTGTGTCTTACCTTTTTTATTTCTTTTTCTTTCTTTTGATGTTTTGTTCGTGTTTGACTTGGATGTGGTGTTTGGGTTAATGAAATCGTCAATGCCCAAAGCTGACAAACCCACACACACCTTCCTTCCTATTTAACGAGTAAGAATATTTATTTAATTTTAGGTGTGCGTTGATTTAGAGATGGGTAGAGGCTATTACTCACTCATCACAGATAAATAGAGAGATTCTTAGTACACGGATTTTTTTTTTTTCAACGTTCTCCATTAATTCTAAATCCTTTATTGGGTGGGTGGGTGGATTTTTAAGGGATTAGGGTTCCCATTCATTACTTTACTCCTTATTGGGTGCCTTGTTTTTGTGGATTTGGAGCTATGCACTGACAAAGGGTCGCCGATCTCCCGGTGTCTCTAACAGGGTAATTCGAGTTCCCCGCTCGATTCTCTCATCCGCGTCAGTGAGTTTTTCTGGTTTTATCAAATTGGTTGTTCAATTTTTCTGGTTTTTATATCTCTGCTTTGTTAATCCTTCCATACTTTCTGATATGGGTATGGTGAAATTTCTCGATTATGGCCGTCCTTGAGATTAAAACCTTAATGTTTGTTTCGTTTTACCCTGTTGAACTTTGAACTGGTTGGAAATGAGTGCTTTCTGGTCCTCTATGTGGTCTTCTTCAGTAGTCACTTCTCTGTAAGCTAGGGTTGGTTTCGCTGGATAGTATTAATAAAGGCATGGTCTTTGATCTGTGGATGGGGTTCTGATTCTGTGTCTAAGGCAGGGTCTCTTTCGCTCAAGGTGATTTGGCCTTGGACTTAGGCCTGCAATCAGGTTGGTAACACCGGGAGGTTTTGATGTACCAAGTTTAATGGTGTTTGGGTTCTGAAATTAGGTAAGGAACTTGATTGGCTCTGTATTGGAAACAAGTTTGGCTTCCACATCATACCTGGTGGCGTCCAATAAAATAATGTCTCATATTCAGGGAGCTTCAAAGCACACTTGTGGTCTTCTTGCAATTTCAAGTGGCAGCACTGAACATAACTCAAAGCAAGATGGGTTGGGGGACAGCCCGAGATACCCTTTTGCAGAACTTGTTTCCTCAGGACGTTTGGAGGTGCTTTGAGTCTAATGGTTTGCTTTTATTAGTGTATTTTGGTTGATGTTCCTTTGTTAAGAGGTTTTGCTGACTTTGTCTTGTATAGCAGTAGTTTTCTTACTTTTCAATTAATTCATCCAATGCAGGTTCAAACTCTGAACAATCCAAGTACTGATGAGTTACACAAAGTTATTGATTCATTTCAGCCAAATTTTGTGTACTTGCGAGGAGAACAGCTTCCCAGTGGTGAAGTTGGATCTTTGGTTTGGGGAGGTGTTGACTTGTCCTCTGCTGAAGCCATATCTGGGCTCTTCGGTACTACATTGCCGACTACTGTATGTAGTTTATCTCCATTAATGTGTTTATGTGCTTTAATGTTTGCGGTTATCTTTTCTGGATTCTATACTTGGTTTTATTACACTAAAATTGGGATTTTTGCTTAATATCAATTGATACATCTTGACTATGTGCCTTAAAATCTGTCATCCTTCTTCTGCCAATGTAGCATATAAGACAAAATCTGTTCAACTAGTGCATCTTGATGTCTGAGTAATTTGAAACAAAGCAAAACTGAATCGATCATAGTTATTTGATTCTGGCCGAGCATCTATGTGTAGAAAATTTTGGATGTGACTGTGAGGTGGGAGAACATCGTTTTTGGGTTTGCCTCTTGCTTCTAGCTTAAAAGTTAATAGGGCAATAGTGGCATAGATGTTTTATACATGTAAGGGAGCTGAACTAACTTGTATGGGAATGCTTCAATCCAGTTCCCTCTCCCTACTTAATTGTTATCACTTATAAATAGGAAAAGGGTTTCAGAATTTTCAAATGGACTTCTCAATAAAGGTTTTGTTGGATTGGCTTGGAGGTGTGTGACCAAATCTAAAGGTTTGCAGACAAAGGTTTTGACTTGAAAATACGAGACTTCAAAGCACATATGGTCAATAGGAGGGCAATATGTCTGTTTAGGTTTGAATGTGTAAGGCTTTACAAAGGAGCTGTAGAATCTGTGGGAAAAGTGTGCTAGTGGAGGATGTGAGAGAAATGTTTCTTTGGAATGTTTTTTTCTTCAGAAGTGCTCTAACCAGGTTAGCTTGTCATATATTATTGTGATATGTCATCTGATAAATGTGTATTAATAGCTTATATTTTGAGTGACGGGAATTTTCAACATTGAAATGTGAGCTCTAGTAGGTCATTTAACAGGTGGGAACTTAAATTGGTAGCAGACCGTTTGAAGACCGTTTGAAAGGCTGTAAATCCCTTGGAAAATCTCCTAGGGCTAGGGGCAATATGCTTTGACTTTGAAAGGAAGCCAAAGTTGGATTTCTCTGCCAAAATTATCAATGACTTGATTGTGCCTTAGTGTTGAGAAAGGCTAGAAGCAACACTTTAAAAGCAATTTAGGGCTCTTTCTTTTCATAAAGAAGTAGCTTTCCATGCGGGAAGGTTGTGCGCTTGATAAGTTTATGTGTAGAATTTTCATATTGCAGGGTGCTTCCAAAATATTAACATATGTATGAAGAACTTGCTAAGACTTTGGAACCTGTAGTTTCTTGTTTGAAGTTCGTGGGTGCTTCTGAGGATGCACATGTTCTTCATTTGGATTGTCATTCAGTCTCCTCGAAAATGAAGTTTTTAGTCTAAAAGTCATGCTCCTTTTCTCTTGATGGTAATTGTTGGATGGATTTGATTGATTAATTGTCACTAGAGCAAAAGGAGGCATTTTGTCATGATTCAAGACAATAGCGCAAGTGTAAGTTGCAAAATGGTCTTGTTTAAAAATTGTGTAGTTTTCCATCTATTTATCTTACACAATCTATCTGTTGTGGTACACTCCTTATTTCTGTATCCTTTTCTTTTACTTTTCTCAATGCTACTTTGATCTGATTCAATTTAAATGTTTCTGAAGGTTTATTTGGAGTTCCCAAATGGTGAGAAGTTGGCAGAGGCACTTCACTATAAGGTAAGGGATGATGGGTACTCATATAAACAATTGTTGGATAGGAGGATTCAGTATGTGAGAACAAGAAGCCTGGATGGTCAAGTTTTGGGTGCTTTTCTCTTCTTAAGCATATTGGTCTAATTTTTATATTTTTCATCTTTGCAGGGTATTCCATACGTGATATATTGGAAGAATGCATTTTCCTGTTATGCTTCTTCCCATTTTCGCCATGCATTATTTTCAGTGGTACAGAGGTATATATCAATTTACCTGCATAAGCATGGAGTATCTCTAATGCCCCATTTTTGCATTGTTCTTGTCCATCCCTTTTTTTTTCCTGTTTATTCCAATCCCAAAATATGTGGCATTAGTGATTTCTGTCAGGCTAAGATTCAATTGTCACTTTTTTGAGTTACAACATACTATGTGTGACGTTATTGTATGGGTTTTATATAAAGCTGCATGAATGTATTAAAAAAATAATAATTATGATGAGTTTTTGGTGAACCGAAATTTGTTGTATTTAGGGTAATTGGGTAATCTGAATTCAGTCATTTGCTAAATGGACATGATTTGCGCAGGTGTGCATGAGTTTGCAAGCTTGCCTTTTTACATCCTCGTTGATTGATGTGGCATAAGCTTGACCCAATTTTTGGGTGACGAGCTATGCACATCATGGATATTAATTTGGGGCTTCCGTTAATTAATGGCTGTGTCGCATGAATTAAGTTGTGGTTTTCTTCTTATATGTGTGTGTGAGAGTATAAGTGTATTACCAAGTGATGGACTTCAATGCTCACATGAGTGTCCCACGAAGAGCCAATTCGTAATCAGTGGGGCACATGGTTCTGATGTACTTGTCTGCCTTTGCACACATCCCTCTGTTTGTGCATTGGATTGTAAAGATTATTGGCTGATGGAATTGTCTTTTGTGGATTGTAGTTCATCTAGTCATACTTGGGATGCTTTCCGACTTGCTCATGCATCCTTCAGGCTTTACTGTGATCAAAACAACCTTGTCCTCCCTGCTAACAGCCAGATAGGGAATGGTAAGTTGGGCCCCTGCCTTCTGGGGGACCCTCCTAAGGTCAATGTAACTCCACCCGAGATAGGTGCTGGAGATGATGAAGAAAGCTCGTCTGGCACTCTTCCTGCTATAAAGATATATGATGAGGATGTGAACATGAGGTTTCTTGTTTGTGGAGTCGCATGCACATTGGTAAGTGCAGACAAAAGTATTTTTTCAAGTTATTTGCAAGCACCTTTTTGAAAGACATGTAATGTTTTTAAACTAGAACATTTTGCATTCGGTAAAACTTATTTTCAGGATGCATGCTTATTACGGTCATTCGAAGATGGCCTCAACGCCCTCTTGAATATTGAAGTAAGTATGATATGTCTTTCAAGCTACTTAGACTTGTCTCTTATTTGTTTCATCCCATTTTTTCTAGAAGTTGTGCCCTGCCACCTCCTCTAGTTCAAGCAAATCTAGGAAATCACTCTGAAATGTAGTATGTCTTAAGGACTACTGCATAGGCAATTAGGCATACTTTTTCAATGAGAGAAACTATTGGTGTCCTTCTCTCCCTGTGAAACCACAATAAATGTCCCCCCTTCCTTTTCTTCTCCTTTCCTCATCTCCTGTGTCAAAGAATTTTAAAGAAGTTGGCTTATCATCTTTATTTCTTGGACAAAGAAACATACAGAATGCTGGGTGTGAACACTTCTCTTATATGTGTGTGTACACACACAAACACATACATATATGGTAAATGCTTTTTGAGGGATGAAGAAACAAGAATGAGATTGTGCTCTTGTTGCTATCATCTGTCTCCAACAGTGTTCCTTTGACATGATTGAATACTAATTTTTTTGCTTTTCCTCTCCTTTCTGTGTCAGATTAGAGGAAGCAAACTCCATAACCGGGTTAGGTATGTCTGAGCTTGGGATTATTTGGGAGATATATTTTTAGAAATGTGTTATGTATTGAGAGATACCTATGGTCGTTGATTAATGATTATTACGTGGTTCAGTGCCCTTCCACCACCCCTTCAGGCGGAGACATTTTCTCGTGGTGTTGTGACCATGCGATGTGACTTATCAACCAGTAGTTCAGCCTACATCTCACTTCTGGTGTCAGGTAGTGCACAAACATGTTTTGATGATCAGGTAATTTCAGAGAGATTTTGGTTTGTTAAATTTGTGTTTTAGTTGTGAGGGAAATCAGGATACTTATGGGGTTTCTGGAACCTGTGGTGTTTTTGTATTTTCAGCTCTTGGAGAATCATATAAAAAATGAAGTTGTAGAGAAGAGTCAACTGGTTCATGCACTGCCCAATAGCGAGGAAAACAAAATGCCTTTGACTGAACCTCGGAGATCTGCTTCAATAGCTTGTGGGGCTACAGTATTTGAAGTTTGCATGAAGGTTCCGACATGGGCTTCACAGGTTCTTCACTTGCATTACTTTTGTTTCGTTTTACAATTTGTGTGAGGGAAATCTTTAGGTAATTGTTTATCAGGATTTATTCTTCCTCATCTTCTTTCTAGAAGGATTACTGGTGGTCCACATTTGTATCTAAAGATTCTTTTATGGAGTAATGATTGCCCCCTTACTTGACCTCTTATTTTACTTGCTTGTGCCTGTGGTGGATTGCATTTTCAGGTTTTGAGGCAGTTAGCACCAGATGTTTCTTACCGTAGTTTAGTTGTGCTTGGTATCGCCAGCATTCAGGGATTAGCTGTTGCTGCATTCGAGAAAGATGATGCAGAGAGGCTCCTTTTCTTTGGTGCAAGGCAGGGGAAAGATGTCAGTCTAAACAATTTTAATGTCTGCAGTTGTCCCACTTGGTTGAGATCGCCTGCTCCACGTAGAAAGAGAACCGAAATGTGCCCAGAAACAAGCCCCGTGTCTCCAAATAGTTTAATTTCTGGAAATTACGATCGTGTCAAAAAAGAAGACCAAGAGAATAAGAAAACTGGATTGACAAATGGGGTTATGATGCCCTTGGTTCTTCCTGCTAGACAAAAATTGAAAGTTGCTGCAATGAGGCCCATACCTCACATTCTTCACCAGAAGATGCTGCCCTTTTCTGGAATTTCTGAGGCAGCTGGACATGATGGTAGCCTAGTGAAGGCTAACTTATCTATTGCACCTTCCACAAAGCATAGTATTGTTGGAGCAAATCCTGTTACCCATCGGAAAACATCATCAAGCTCATATCAGGCAAAACAAATTATTTCCTTGAATCCCCTTCCTTTGAAGAAACATGGCTGTGGGAGAAGCCCAATACACGTGTGTACTGAGGTGTGCTCATTCTTCCTTGTCTTGTATATCAGTACTAAGCTATCTTTTAGGGGTTGGTACAAAATGGTACACAATGCTTTTATTTGGAAATCTAGAGTCTTTCACTTGAAATAGATGAAAGTGAAAGGGATACAAACTAAGTGTAGAGCCTCCATATATATAATCAAATAATAAAGGTACAATAAGGATAAAAAGGTAAAACAAAGATAAAAAATAAAACCCTAATAAACTAGAAAATCCTTAATAAACTAGGTTATAACTCCAACACTTTCTTTCAAGCTAGGCGCAAAAATATCAACTACACCAAGCTTGACAACAGAGTCCCGGAGAATGGATAGAGTGACAAGTTTGGTAAAAATATCCAGAACCTGATCACTAGTCTTCACAAACAATGGAGTGATAATACCACAGCTAACCTTCTCCCGAAGAAAGTGAACATCAATCTTTATATGCTTCGTCCTCTTGTGTAATATAAAGTCAGAAGCGAGTTGAATAGCGGATCGATTATCACAATATAATATGGATGAAGAAGTCACTGGAAATCCCAACTTGTCAATAATCGATCGTAGCCGGATAATCTCATACGTGCCAAGTGTCAGTGTCCGATACTCTACTTCTGTTAACGAGCGAAAGACTACTGCCTACTTCTTGTTCTTCCAAGAGATGAGATGAGTTCCTCAAAAAGCACAGAAGCTCATAGTATATCTATTATCACACGCTTCCCCATAATCTGAAATCTGAATAACAGGCTAGAAAACTAGTCTGAGATCCTGATGCATAGAACAACCCAAGATTAGGACAACATTTAAGGTACCGAAGAATATGATAAACTGCATCAAGATGAGGCTGACATGATCTGTGCATGAACTGATTAACTCGGCTAACAACGAATGAAATGTCTGACCTAGTGTTGGCTAGGTAGATAAGTTTACCTACCATCATCTGATAGACAATGGGATCTTTCAATTCTTCACCTTCAGTAGTAAGCTTCAGGTTTGGAATTATGGGTGATGATGCCGGTTTGTACCTTAGCATCCCAGTGTCTGAGAGAAGATCTAAAACATACTTTCTCTTAGAAAGAATAACAACCCTGCTGCTACGAGCCACCTCAATCCCAATAAAGTATCGCAGAAATTCAAGGTCCTTCACATCAAAGGCCTTCCCAAGATCTACCTTGACCTGCACAGTCCCAGAAATATCATCCCCAGTAATAATAATATCATCAACATATATCAAAAGAATGACACACTGTTTAGAAGTATTCTACCGAATAAAACAGGTATAATCAGAATGACATCTGGTGAACCTCAAATGTACGACTACATCACTAAAGCGAGAGAATCAGACTCGTGGTGACTGTTTTGTCCATAAAGGGACTTACACAGTCGACATACCTTTCCAACATACTCTCCCTCACCACGAAAGTCCGGTGGTGCATCCATATAAATAATTTCATCCAGATTTTCGTGAAGAAACACATTCTTCACATCTAATTGATGAAGAGGCCAAGAGGACTCCGCAGCCAGAGAAATAATCAACCGAACAGTAGTCAATTTTGCCACAGGGGCAAATGTAGCACCAAAATCATAACCTAGTACCTGAGTAAAACCTTTCGTCACAAGCCTAGCCTTGTGACGATCAATAGTATCATCCGCAAGAAACTTCAGGGTGTAAACTCAGCGACAGCTAACAGGCTTCACCCCTGAAGGTAAAAAGACAAGATCTCATGTATGATTACGCTGAAGAGCATCCATCTTCGTCTGCATGACAAGAACCCACTGGAGCTCCCGTATAGTCTCTAAAACAGAATGAGAAACTGACGTATATGATAAGGCCATGCTATAAGCTTGAAATGTAGGAGATAGATCATCATAAGAAACATAAGCAGAGATCGGATATAAAATCCTAGTAGTCCAACCATAACGATCAACTGGACGGCGATTACGTCGTGGATAACGGCGCCCTAAATCATCATTCTCTACTGACAATGTCTCATCAGATAAAGTAACCCGCTCAGTACCTGCAATCTCATCAGTACTAATAACAGGTGCATCAATATGCACAACGAACTGAGAAATATTACTTGCATGAATTGAGAAATATTACCTGCATCGCCTGAGATAAAGGGGACATCAGTAGGGGGATGAGAGCGATGGCTACGAACATAAACCTGCAAAGGAAGAGAGACTGGTGACTCTGTACTGACAGGAATGAGTAGCTCTGGAGAAGGAGAGACTGATGACTCTGTAGTGATTATGACCGATGGCTCTAGCTTTTGTGGTAATAAAAAATCAAAGGGAATATCATCAACAGGAGGGGCAGACACATGACTGAAAGAAAAATAAAGAATATACTCAAGAAAGGTCACATCTAGACTGTGATACATATGTCGCATGACAGGATCATAACACCGATACCCCTTAGACTGATGATAATAATCCACAAAGACACAACGTATTGCTTTATCATCAAGCTTATGATGAGTAGGAGACCGATCCTGAACAAAACATGTACAGCCAAAAACTCGAGGGGGGACTGAAAAAAATGTCCGCTCAGGGAATAAGACCTGTAAGAGAGCCCTATGCTGAAGAACACGACTCGGTGTACGATTGCATAGAAAGGTAGAAGTCAAAATAGCAAAATGTCAATAAAATTTTGGTACGCCCATACCTCTAAGCATACAACATACCATCTCTATAATACTCTTATTTTTTCTTCCAGTAATTCCATTTTTTCAGGAGTATATGGACAAGTGAGTTACTGAAGGATACTCTGAGAAGAAAGGTGAGACACTAAGGCATCAGACACATTTTTTGGCATTATTCAATCGAAGAACACGAATAATGACATCAAATTGTGTCTTAATCATCTAGAGAAACTGAGTGATGATAGGGAGTACATCGAATTTCTTATACAAAAGGTAGACCCAAGTACAACAGGTATGGTCATCTATAAATGTCACATAGTATCGAGCACATGACAGCGCAGTAACAGGAGAGGATTCTCAAATATCAGAATGTATTAGGTCAAATAGCTTGGGTGACTGATGCATGCGAGGAATATAATTGGTCCTAACATGTTTCGATAGAGAACATATAACATAGTCAAGTTTGCCATTAATACAAGCATTGTTTAAAGCAGGAAACAACATGCATAAATATTTAAATTTTGTATGTCCAAAACGGTCATGCCACAACTGAACAATTTGTGACAAAAAATTATAATGACAAGTACTAGGTAAAATATTAGTATGCAAGCTAGGAATAGATAAAGACAAAGCAGGTGCAGGTGATATAGGTGGAGGAATTGGTAAAACTGGAGGTGAATCGCCTAGATAATACAATCCATCTTTCTAATGTCCCCTGATAATAATCCTCCTGGTACTCAAGTCCTGCAAATAACACGAATTAGATAAGAACACAACCGCACAGTGAAAATTTATGGCTAACTGATGTACGGATAATAGATTCATGGTCAACTTTGGCGCATGAAAAATTAAATGTAATGTAAAGCTATCTGGGAGGCGGATTGTACCCCTACTAACAATAGGGGCATGCGTCCCATCTGCTAGTTGAACCTGTGTATGTAACTGCTTATCAAAAGTGGTGAAGTGATGGGCCTCACCTGTCATATGACTATTCGCATCTGAGTTCAGCATCTAAAGAGGAGATGGACTGGTGTAAACATGAAAGACACAAGATATACCTGTAGTGGTGGCAGTAGCAGAAGTTGGACCTTGAGAAGTTAGAGCAGACATAAGTATATCCAATTGGAAAGTGATAGCATCCATATTACTCTGCCAAGGAGGAACAGTGAGAGCAGCAGCAGGAGCAACGACAGTAGGTGGTGGTACCTCAGCAATAGCAGCAGTACGGCTGCGAGGAGGCGGCTTAAGCTCCGGATGAAGCTTCCAGCAAGCTTCCCTAAGATGTCCTGGTTGGCCACAATAATCACACTAACGAGAATTTCCCTGTCTACGCTGATTTGGGACACCCTGATGGCGCTGATTCGAGCGTTGTCCACCCTTGCTTGACTGAGGATCTTGAATGAGATCCTGCAGCAACTTCAAAGGCCATTTGGTCTGCTGGAGGAGTCAAGGTCGCAACTAGAAGTGATGCAATACGGACGCGGCGCTCGTGCTGCTCAATCATCGCATACACCTCATAAAGAGAACAAAGCCTCAACATCGACAAGATTTGGGAACGAGGCCCCTCAAACTCATCACGAAGTCCCATAAGAAACTTGTAAATCCTATCCTCTTGCTCTCGAGTATGCAAGAATATTGCTCCCTCGGTCTCTATCCTTGAAATAGCAGCAAGAGGATGTAGAGTCTCATACTCAAATCATCGCTGGGTCAAATAGTCATAATAATCTTTAACAGTCATATTTCCTTGCCGAACATATGAGAGTTCATGAAAAAGCTCATAAACACGAACTCCCGGTCTCGATTAAGAATATTTCTCCGATAATGAGCTCTATAGCTTTGGAACAGAGCTATGAAACTGATAAAACTTGTAAATAGATGGCTCAATCGAGCCAAATAACCATCCAAGAATGGCGCAGTTCTAAGAAAACCACATAGAATATCCAGGGTCGTTATCGACCGGCTTTGGGTGAGATCTCGTAAGCCAGCCAAGTTTTCCTACACGGCCTAAGAAAAGCTGAAATGATCGAGACCACTCAGCGAAGTTACGACCATTCAACAACTGTGTCGTAACTTTTTGAGAGATCATGTTCGACAGTGCTGGTAATACAACTGTACTAGTAGGTACAATATACTGGTCAAACATAAAAGTGGAAATACCAGATGTCTCAACGGTAGATGTGTCAACAGTAGGGGTCTCAAATCCCTCAATAGTAGTCATATCAACAACAATATTAAGGCACCCGTGACAGAAAAATAACTCTAAGATAAATAGAAAAATAAAATAAGGGAGAACAATATACCTCCAGTCGAACAGTAATGACAGATAAAAAAAGTTCAGAAAGCTCTCAAATAATCAAGTCACGGTGCCTAAAAATTCAGCAAGTATAAATAATGGATCTACTGCATCAAGAGAAGATCAACGAAGAAGAGGATCTGATCCCTCCTAAAAAAATCCTAGAGGGTGGCGCGAAAAAATGACAGTACTCTGACGAAGAGTGCGAAGGACAAAAACGAAAAAACGTAAGTGGACTGGGCAGTGACCCAACAGTATTCGATAGATGAGCGGTGGGTTGGTAGTTTGGGCTGGTCTTAGTTTTGTTGGTGGGGCAGTGGGCTAGGTGGCTGGGTATATTAACTGAGTATTTGGGTTTGTTGGTATATGTTGGTTTTTGGTGTGTGGGATGTGAAGAATGCGGTGTATTGGGTCGGTGGAGTGGCTGGTATGGCAGTTGTTGGGTTTAGGGAGTCGATGGGCAGTGGGTTTTGGTATATGTTAGCAGGCGGTGCTTGTTGGAGTTGGGTTGCTGTGTGGATTGGTTTGGCAGTCGGTGAACTGCATTGTTTTGTCGATGGAGGCTGTCGGTCGGTTGGGTTGTTTGGGTGTACTTGTTACTTACTGTAGGCTATGGGTTTGTTGTTGCAGGCCGTGCGTGGTTGTTGGTTTGTTGCTACTAAAGATGATGGTGGCTGTGTCTAAGGGTGTGACTTGGGTTGGGCAACCCGATTTCAACCCGAGCCCAACCCAAAAAAATTATGGCTTGGACTAGAGTTTTTAATTCTTGGGTTGGGCTTGGGTCAAAAAATTTCAACCCGAATTCAATTTGGGTTGGGCTCGGGTTGACCCCTCGAACCCGAGGGTTGAACCCGAACCCGAACCCGAACCTGAATTACTATTATATAAATACAATTTTATAATTTATACTTGGGTTGAATTAAAAATATTCATGTTTAAGAGATTGATTGTCATTGGTAAATAATAAGTCACTATCTGGTTGTAAGTCTTGCCTGCTTGTTACAGTGGAAAATCTTTGACTGCATAAATTGATCATTTTGATTTAAACTCGCATAAATTGATAAATTGATCTATCTGACTGTATTTTGTATGATTGTGGTTATATTGAGTTCTTAATATTATGGTTTTTATGTTAAAAACTTGATTGAAGTTGCTGGTTGTTAAATTATTTGAATATTATGTAATATATGTATCAAGTTTAGAACATTAACCCGAAATCAACTTGTAAAGTAGCCCGAAATCATTAATCCGAATTCAACCTGAGCCTGCCCGAATTAAACTCGGGCAGTGCTTGGGTTGAGTTTATCAACCCGAGGTAGGGTTAGGGTGAGGGTTAGGGTTGAAGATTATATACCTAGGGTTGGGCTAGAGTTGACTGTCCAACCCGCCCAAGTTGCACCCCTAACTATGTCGAAGGTGATGAGGGCTAAGGTTAGGGTTAGGGTTGATAGCTCTGATACCAACTTGAAATAGATGTAAGGGAAAGGGATACAAACTAAGTGTAGAGCCTCTGTATATATAGTTAAATAATAAAGGTACAATAAGGATAAAAAGGTAAAACAAAGATAAAAAATAAAACCCTAATAAATTAGGAAATCCCTAATAAATTAAGTTATAACTCCAACACTTTCTACTCTATTATGACAAAGTGGTCTGGTGGTGCATTATGACAAAATGTATGGGCACCCAAATACTATTGACAGTAATGACGATGGTGATGGTAACGGTGACAATTATAGCAAGCATTGTAAACTAGAAGATAACAAAAGGAGAAACAATGTAAGTATGCCGAACTATCTAATATAAATGAATATGTTTTTGTACACAATAGCATTGGTAGGTTGGATGAAGGTCTTGCTTTGTTTCTTGTCAGACTTGGCTACAAGTGTGGAGATCTAATGTAGAATAAAGAAGGTCATTTTTTTTACAACTAGGTTTTTTTTTGGGTCAAATTGTTCATCAACTAACTTGCATTTTCAAAATGGAAAAAATTTGTCATGAATAGGGAGAAGGGATATCATTTTTTTTTTTTGGGGTAAAGGGACAGGTGGTTCATCGTTAGCATTTATTTGGTCATCAAAGACAAGTTAACAACTTTTTTGTCCATAAGGACAAAACCAAACAAAAAGACAAACTTGCCCTTATTTTAAAGGGAAAAGGAACATCTCAGATCTAAAACTCCATTTTCCTCTTTCACGCTGTATCTCTCTAGCTTACCTGAATTCATGGAGTCATGCTTGTCCGGCGATGCTTTACATCGTCGTTCTGTGCTTTTCCTTCGTCTGTGGTGGTGAAAAATCACTGCCAGTCCATCTCTACTTCTTTGTCTCCTCCATTTATGGTGGCAACGTTGCTTTTTTCTATCTGTACTTCAACTCCGTCTCCTTCATCTATAGTTGCTCTGTCTCCTTGCATGTCTCTATCTCCTTCATCTGCAGTGGCGACACATCATTGTCTCTCAATCTCTACTTCTGAATCTCCTTCATCTGTGGTGGTGACTTTATCCCTCTCCATTGATCTCTACTTCTATTCATTATCTTTTTAAGTACAACCAAAAAATCTGAATAATGAATTTATCTATATCCTACACTTTGTTTTCCATAATTCTTTTGTTTTTAATTTATCTGTTTTAATAAATCTTAGATTTTCAAAAGTATTTTAGGTCAATTTATCTATATTAATAAAACATTGATTTTCAATATATGTTACATGAATTTATATGTATTATAAACTTTGTTTTCGATGATATTTTAAGTGATTTTTTTCTGTTTTAATAATATTTTGATTTTCGGTATATATAAAATGAATTTATCTATATCATAGACTTTGTTTTCCATGATTCTTTTGTTTTGAATTATTTATTTTAATAGGACTTAGATTTTCAAAACTATTTTAGGTCAATTTATTTGTATTAATAAAACTTTGATTTTCATTACTTTTTAAATTTATTTGTTTTATCTGTTTTCAATTTATTTGTTATAATTTAACAAAGTGTACGCCCACAAGGTCTCCACTAAATAATACCATATTCCTTAGATCCTATTGGAGAGCATATAAAGTAGCCTCAAAGTCTTAATGAAAAGCTCAGTAAAGCTGCCAATGTTTTTTGTCCTTTAAACACTTGCCACGGAGAGCAGAGAGACGGATAAAGCTGTGATGAGCGTCATTTGCGTTGTTGCACGTGATTCAGAGAAAGTGAGGGAACACGCTGTAACTACTTTCTCATGGTGAACATCCTTCGGTGGTTGTTATTTCGTGAAAGACTGAATATCCTATAGGTAATTAACGCTGGTTTACTTTGAACTAATTGACAAAAATGAACAATAGACGTGTCCTTCAGAACTGAAAAAGTGTATGGAAGGCCTGTTGAGCAATTTTTGCTTTGTATAACTTTGGCCCTAGAGCATATGTCTCAATTGCTGTAGCCATTTGATGTTCAATTTAAATTTCCTCGTGTTTATTTTTCATTCATCTATCTCACAGGAGGAGTTTCTTAAGGATGTTATGCAGTTTTTAATCCTTCGGGGGCACACTCGTCTGATTCCTCAAGGTGGACATTCTGAGTTCCCAGATGCTATACTCAATGCAAAACGTCTTGACCTCTTCAACTTGTATAGAGAGGTGAGTTTTTTTTGTCTTTGGTCAATAGCAGGTTCAGCCTGCTGAGGGCTGACTGCATGAAACACTCCAAATGGTGAAGTTGGTATATAACTGCTTCTCATGTTTGAAAGGTTTAACCTTTAAAGACATTCAACATAATATCAACTAAAAGTTTGGTTTCTCTTCCAGGTGGTTTCACGAGGTGGCTTTCATGTTGGCAATGGCATCAATTGGAAAGGGCAGGTTTTCTCAAAGATGCACAATCACACAGTAACCAATAGAATGACCGTATGCCCCCTTACCTTTCTAAAAAATTCTTCATTTTTTTTTGTTTGATATAGTTAAGAGCTTTAGTTTTTAAACTGGAGGACGGGGGATGAATTTTGAACTGAGCTTTTTATTTTGGGAAGAATGTTCCCCTGGCCGACTGGGACAACTTTAATCTTGCAACCTTTATTTAGTGCACACTGATATTTCATGCTGTGGCATTAGGGAGTACATGTGAGATTGGATTGCAGTTAGGGAGGTGAATCTGAATGCTTCAAGTTTGGCCTGAACTTTCATTCTTTATTATCAGAACTAAAATGAGCCTAATCATACATTTGATATATATCCATGCTTTTATTGATATGCCACAATTAAATTATTGCACGAATTTTGTAGATTTGTAGGTTTTCTGGTTATTTATGCTTAAATTTTCTTATTAATTAAACAGATGGAGTTAAAAGAAAAGGAGCAACTCTGATATGAATTTTAAAAACCATTGATTAGGTACTGTTCATCACTATGAGCTTGCACTTTTTGGTATGATGAAATGCTTCAAGCTTTGATTTCATTTTGCTCACCTCAGCCAATTAGAGTTGCAAAAGAACCAAGCTGCGAAGGATTGGCTCAGCCAGATTAGACTATGCTAGCTTGGCTTGAGCTTGACAAGCATTTTGTGTAGGCCGCTTGAGCTTGGTCAGTTGGTTTCATATAATCATTGGTTAAAGAAATGTGTCTCTGATGTAGAAAGTTGGTTCAAAAGAAAAAAAAAGATGCAATCAAAGAAAAGAAAAAGGAAAAAACTAAAGCAAGACGGAAACAGAATAGAGGTTTAACGTGTTAGAAATGTGAGGTACTGGGACAATCCTGAATCAGATTTTGAATTGAAGTTGAATCTAAGGCATTGTGTCTTAATACTTAAATCTTGTACAGCTGTGGACATAAATTAATAATATATTTTTGTCCTGGTAAAAGGAAAACTGTCCTAATCATGGGCTCTTTAGATTCATTGCCATGATGCATACTCTTGATGCATGTTATTACTGCACATCTGGACGCCAAGGATCTTTAGCAACAGTCTAACGCGGGAGCTCAAGGTAGTTAAGACCATAGTTGTTAGTATCGTACGATACGCGATACGTATCGTACGATACGTTACGATACAGGCCAAAAACGATACGGATCGTAAGTATGTATCGTTTTTTCACTGTATCGTACGATACACGATACGTTTTTACGATACGATACGTATCGTTACGATACGTACGATACGCGCAAAAATTATATAATTTTTTTTTTTTTGGGATGAAACGGCGTCGTTTTGTCTAAAACAGACTGATTTTTTATCCCTGCCAATTGAAACGACGTCGTTTCAAGCTAGGGTTTACAAAAAAAAAATAAATCCCTCTTTTCCTCTTCTTCGGTCGCGATGCCTTCTTCCCTTCAGACGATCGCGACGACGCTGGTGTTCTTCGGACCTCGCGACGACGACGAAGACGAAGACTTTGATCAGTCGTAGGTCACACAGCAACGTTCGACGACGAAGACCTCACGAGCGACCTCTGGTGTTCTTCAGACCTTTATCTCTCTTTTCTCTGTTGACGACGACGACGATCGGACCTCCTGTTCTCCGTCTTCTCTCTCTTCTCCCTGTTCTTCATCGACGAAGGCAGCAAGCCAAAGAAATTTTAGCTTATTCAGCTACTTCAGGTAACCCAGCCAAATAAATTTTATACAACCAAGCCAAATAAATTTTATACAACCATGCCCAATAAATTATGTTGATGATGACTTGAATTGTTGATGGAATATTAATGAAATGCTATGTTTTTATGAGTGTATAATTTTTTTTCAAAAGTATATATATTTTTTTATTATTTATTTAAAATTACACCGTATCTTACGATACACGATACGATACACGATACGATACATTTTATGTATCTTACGATACGCCTTCCGATACACGATTTGATAACTATGGTTAAGACCTAAAGTGTTTTCCATCTGAGCCACCCTGAAGTTTTAAGATGATATTTTTCATTTATGATCCCTTGGTTTTGTGGCAGCCCTACTGGAAGCTTAGACCCCGCTTTTATCGACTACAGAATACTGAACATATATCAGTTACATTGGCTCTGATAATTCCACAATTTTACACTTGATACCATCCTCCTTGTGTATTATAATGATACCTATATTTTGTGAAATGTATTGATACCTTGCGACTTTATTAGTATCCTACAAAAATTGGATCGTCCAAGTCTCTTGTATGGATAATTTGCTTGTTATATGCATATCATCTATTGCTGATGGGTAGTGCAGCAGGGAAATCTTTTTTTTGCATTGGAGATACATTTATTATCCATATAAAACTGAAAGTAAGAATTCAATACGGGAAAGGTTGTAAGTTATTACTATGTTATAGGATCTTCTACTTGTAGTACACTAATCAAATTTGATAACAATGTGATATAAAGAATCATATCGTATGGAAATGGCCATTGGGAAGCTTGGTCTATTTACTGTTTGGTGTTTGATGCTACAATGTTGAATGCTTATCTTGATGATGGGCTTCATACTTTTGTTTCCTGGTATTGATAGGGTGTTGGAAATACACTTAAAAGACATTATGAGACTTACCTTCTGGAGTATGAATTAGCTCATGATGATGTAGACGGAGAGTGCTGTTTATTGTGTCACAGGTACTTTTTCGTTTCATTTTCTGGTTCCAAATTAGTCAGACACGAACATCCCTAAGAGATCATTGTTATCTAACGTTAATTTTTCAAAAATTCACCAGTAGTGCTGCAGGGGATTGGGTGAACTGTGGTATATGTGGTGAGTGGGCCCATTTTGGCTGCGATAGAAGGCAGGGTCTTGGTGCCTTCAAGGTATGCTGTGAAAACTGAAAACTACACAAATCGTCAGTTGTGAAACTGCCCCTGGACTTCGTTCAAATGAGAATTGTAGTTGATTATTATTGCTCTAAACTTGCAGGATTATGCAAAAACCGATGGACTGGAATACATATGTCCACAGTGCAGCATTTCAAATTTTAAGAAGAAAATACAGAAAACTACAAATGGATACTCTTGAGGCTCAACAGTTTCAATACTAAACTGAATGAAGTTTTTTTCATCTTGATTGTTTAAAAATTATATCTTTCCTCCACAGGGTAGTTTTTCTACCACTTCATCTATATGGAAATTTGTCACTTATTGGGTGAGTCTTCATATTGGTGTCGCTTTGGCTTTCTGTCAAAGGGTAATCCCTGACACGAAGAGGGGGAAGGTTGTGAAGAAAATGGAGAAAGAAAAAGTACAATTTGCAGGGACTGACGTACAGAAAGGGGTTCCCCTTGGTGGTGGTTAGGTTTTTTTTTCCCTTTGAAGTCTTCTATATTAGAGAGGAAGGGGGTAACCCATTTACTGAAAAGGGTTCTGTAATATAAATCTTTTATTGTCATAACCTTTGTAGCTGTTGTAGCTTTATAGAAAAAATTATTTCAAGCTCCTTATAAGTTAGAATTATGGTGGAAGACCAAGTGCACCTTTTTCCCTTTTATTATTTTGATTTGCTATTGGAGGGGGGATGATTCCTTTGGTAGAGAAAGGGAGGGGTGTTCTGCAGCAAGTTTAACTGCAATATTGTGCATCTGCTGTGAACAAGGACTGTACGCTCTCATCTGATTATTGTGGAACATGGATTAAGGATCATATGGTGAGGAATTTTGAAAAGGGTGATCAAATGCTAAATCAGCACACCCCCAACCCCTGCCCCCCCTTCAACTAACAAAGAAAATACAAAATAAAAAGGAAAGAGGGGGAGGGGAGATTTTAATGTGTAATGTTAGTGGTAGGTCAATGTGGAGTGACGCTTCAACGCTGGGTTTACTCCAATTTTAATAATCGCTTTACCATCCCTTTTGGTAATCTAGGGTTTTGTAAAAGCAAAGTAGCACTAAAGAGTAGACAATAATAATTGAAAGAACAAAGAACCTTCTCCACAAACCCCTCCTTTTAACTTTTTTGAATGCTAAATCGGTAAGAAGAAGAGGAGGCAAGAAGGAAAAGGTTTTGGTCAAATAAGTCAAGTGTTGATTTGATTTTAAACCAAACCAAAGCAAACCTAAGAGAGGAGAGGAGAGGAGTCTCCTCTTAACTTTATTTGTCATAATGAGTCTTCCCCAATAATTGATTACGTGAACTGTAAAGAAAACCCCACATTCCTTCCACCCCTTTATTAGTAATTAATCCAGTCCTGTCCTGTACATAATTTTCTACTTTATTATTTTTACTGATTCATGCATGGGACTGGGACTGGGACTGGGACCTCACCTCACATCTTTCTTTGGCATTGGAGGGCTCAATTTCTGGCCACTTCCTCGTTTTTAATTTGACTTTTCCTTCCACTGCACAGTCTAGTAAGTGGATAGATACTAATCTACTACAATGATAGTAATTTGACAGGAGGACCATGCCACTTAACCACTCCTCTGAAACCTTCTTCTCCTTGCCATTTTACTGTGCGAACGTTCCTTCACTCTTTGATGGAGTGGGTGGGCCACCCCCCCTCTCTTAAGATTAGATTAGATTATAACTCTGTTTGTATTATAATAATCAATTACATAATCAACGAATTTTCACTGTGTGTTTCTCACAATCTTGCATGTGATTGATTGGGATTGGGATTGGGCTTGAGTTTGAGTTTGGATTTGAATTTGGATTTGGGTTTGGGTTTAAGTTTGGGTTTGAGTGTGTGATAATGTAAACTAATTATAAAATAAAACGGATCCAAATTCAAAGTGACGTTAGATTCGAAATAACAAACCCTCCTCACAACATACCATTATTTTCAAATTCAAAACAGGGTACGTGAGTGCCAATGCAATGGAATTTGAAGATGGTCTCGATTGAGATGTGAGATTCGAAATAGAAAGAGATGATTGCATCATGGATTGTAATGTTTCTATGCCCACTGCCCCACAGCCACTATTATTGTTATTACTAATTCCTTACTATTATGCCTCCTTCCAAAATGAGAATGATGGTCGACAACTGTCCAGCTACCACATGCGCAGGCAGGCATGGTCCACACTTGATTGGGTTCCCGTCTCAACCCTCCCTCCCTCCTAAACCCAAACCCGCTCAGGAGGTTTTCACAGTCAACTAAGATTGTCCTTGGACTGTAAAGTATGTGTGTTGTGCGTGTGTTTGTTTATCTGTTCTTATTTTGTGAGTATTTTAAGTACTTGGTTAAGATTGAATGTGAATCTCGGTATCATCACAAGACAAAAATTTGAATGAGAAATTTAACCCAATAACACTCTTGTTGAGTCTAGGTCAATCTTGCCAAACTATCTGCATTATTCTCAAATGGCATTTTAACTACTTAATCCACCACCACCACCACCTTTTCTGTGATGCAAATGGATAGATACCAATCAAACGACGCCACTTGAAACTTGAATTATTTCACACGTTTGGGTCAAAAACTATTCCAAACACCATTACTATTAGCATGACACTATTATTCCTACCAATCTTGTTAACACTAATTGGGCCACACTGCCACGTAAGTTGTCATCTTGTAGTGTGAAATTTGTCATGAATTTATTGAAGACTACATGTGTCGTGTATAAGCAAAGAGTAATGTTATGTTTCTCATATTTCAAAAAACTCATCCCAAATAAATTGATATCTTTATGCATCACATTTTGTGGGCCCTTAAATCAGTTTTTTTTTTTGTGTGTGGAGGTGCAAATTCATTTGAGATAAATATTTTGGAAAACATAACAAGCAAAATCATGTGTTAGCCATGTATTTGATTAATTATTATTTAAAGTTGTAAATGTTAATTAATTATCTTTTCAAATTTGTATCATATTGTATCTAAAATTATGAAATCTAATTAACTAGGTTTCTCCGGCATGTATGTATGTATGGCAGTGCAGTGGTGGTTATGAATATATAAATAAATAAATAAATAAATATATGTGGGAAATAAGAACCAACAGCCGAAACTTAAGGGAGATCAGATTATTAATCTAATCAATAAGGAGTATAAGAAGTTGGTTGGCACGTGTGAGCGCACGTTCAGCCAGGAGGCTTGACTTAATTGGATGTTGTGTTGTGTTAAAGACGACGATGACACTTGTCCGACACAACCGAAAGGTTTGTGGCCCACACCAGACTGGACTGGCGGACTCGCATTTTTTAAAATATCGTCACCAACTGCAACGCCCTTAAATCAAAACTCAGTGCCCCACCAGGTTTTGTATTGTAGCAGTACTGGTACTAGTTCGTAACAACTCTTTATTACCCAAAAAAAACCTCTTTTTTACCATTCGAAAACAAAATAAAATAAGAAATTTGGTGATATTTGTCTTACATCGACAAGACTAAGAATACATACGAAGTGAACACTTATATGGAGGAGGTAGTGAAGACGATTCTCTCTCTCGATCTGGGATAAAATTTTCAACGGATAGAGAGGTCAAACGTTATTGTCGAAAGCGCATAAGTCAATCGAAATCTTTTTATGGGAGACCTAGTAAGAACTTACCCATTACATAAATCAATAATAATTGATAAAATTAACCACTCATACCGGTATTTTAGGTTATATTAAATAACTTTACACATAAAATAATGCTAATGTAGTGCCTCTTATCTCATATTATATATAATATATTGTTGTTAGCTTTGGGCTTGCTTTGATCGAATGAACCAACCACATCATCATTCTTTCTCTTCTGCATGTGAAAGAAATATCACCAAATTCTTGGGCCTTTCGAGAGAGGTATCCTGTTTGTCTCAGTATGTATTGATTCTGAGAGTAAAATATTAATTATTTTTCTACTCATCTTGACCTCGGCTCTCTGAGTTTTTACATTTAGGAATTAAGTCTTAACAATTTTATTTTTATAAGAATAAATTCAATCCATTTTATTTTGTATATATATATATACACCAAATTATATTCCAACTTGTCCTAGACACACACACACACACACTCCCCTTCCAATTTAAGCCACCCTCAATTTGATAGAATCTAATTTGGATATTTTAGTTCTAGACTTTGAGCTATTTGTATTATCTAATTAATAATAAGTATTAGCATTAAATAAATTTCACAATTAATTTAATTATCTCAATATATTAAAATTTTTAAATTAAATCTTTAAATTAACCACAAATTACATTGAATAATACTATTTAAACATAATTTATTGACTTAATTGATTATAACTAATTGATTGATAGCAGGTAGATTTAATCGAACATTAAAATTTATTATTAATTTAATAATTATAATGAATTAAATTAATAAATTAATTTATTAATAAATATTATAATTTATTATTAATTCAACGACATAATAAATTCGTTAAATATATTTTTTATTTATATTAATATTATTAAGACATAATTTAAAAATATAATAATTTGTCACTGATAATAAAATATATTTAATAATAGATCTCGTTGAAACATTAATAAATTATTATGTCTCAATAGCACTAATCACTCTCTCCAGCTCAGCTTCTGCTCTTTTTATTACTCACTACAGTCTAAACCAGCAACTGTAACCAATTGACCACACCAGTTACACCACCCACGCGCGAACACACACACACACCCACTTCATTGCATATATATGCAGACATTCCACACTGCCATAGCTAAGCTCGACGATAAACACTCTAATGGCGATATCTTCAACCACATCCCTAACTCTTGTTTTCTCTCTCTTGTTTATACTTTCAGTCTCAGCTACTATTCAACAAAACACCTTCATAGTTCGAGTCCAACAAGATGCCAAACCCTCCATCTTTCCAACACAAAAGCACTGGTACGACTCCTCTCTCACATCTATCTCAGATGACAAGTCGTCTTATTCCGGCGATACTGCCAGTAATAGTCGTGTTATCCACACTTACGACACTGTGTTCCACGGTTTCTCGGCAAAGCTCTCTACTTTGGAGGCCCAAAAGCTCCAAACTTTGTCAGGTATTGTAGCGGTCATTCCCGAGCAAGTTCGGCGTGTGCAAACCACGCGGTCGCCTGAGTTTCTAGGGCTCAAGACCGCGGACAGCGAGGGGCTTTTAAAGGAGTCCGATTACGGATCGGATCTAGTTATCGGAGTCATTGATACTGGGATCTGGCCCGAGAGAAAGAGTTTCAACGATCGAGGCCTAGGTCCGGTGCCGGCGAAGTGGAAAGGAGAATGCATTGGAGGAAAAGGCTTTCCTGCGAGCTCCTGTAATCGGAAATTGATCGGGGCTAGGTACTTCTGTAACGGATATGAAGCGACAAACGGGAAAATGAACGAAACGACGGAGTATCGATCCCCTAGAGACTCCGACGGTCATGGGACTCACACGGCGTCTATTTCCGCAGGAAGGTACGTGTTTCCGGCATCGACTCTCGGCTACGCTCGCGGCGTCGCGGCTGGAATGGCGCCTAAGGCTCGGCTTGCAGCTTACAAGGTCTGCTGGAACGCCGGTTGCTATGACTCCGACATACTCGCAGCCTTCGACGCCGCAGTCGCTGACGGAGTCGACGTCATTTCCCTCAGTGTCGGAGGCGTCGTTGTTCCATACTATCTCGACCCCATTGCCATCGGCGCATTCGGAGCTTCTGATGCTGGAATATTCGTTTCCACATCTGCCGGAAACGGTGGTCCCGGCGGTCTGACAGTCACCAATGTCGCACCTTGGGTCACCACCGTCGGAGCTGGAGCAATTGATCGAGACTTCCCTGCCGAAGTGAAGCTGGGTAATGGCAAAATAATCCCTGGAGTGAGTATCTACGGTGGGCCAGCATTAGCTCCACATCGTCTCTACCCTCTAATCTACGCCGGGAGTGAAGGTGGTGATGGATATTCTGCATCACTCTGTTTAGAGGGTTCACTAGACCCCAATTTTGTGAAGGGGAAGATAGTTTTATGCGATAGAGGGATTAATTCAAGGGCTGCTAAGGGTGAAGTAGTGAAAAAAGCAGGTGGAATTGGAATGGTTTTAGCTAATGGAGTGTTTGATGGTGAAGGCTTAGTCGCTGATTGCCACGTCTTACCGGCAACGGCTGTTGGTGCTACGGCCGGTGATGAAATAAGGAAGTACATTACATCTGCGTCAAAGTCACGTTCACCACCAACGGCGACGATACTATTCAGAGGAACTCGGCTTAATGTGAAGCCTGCCCCTGTGGTGGCCTCATTTTCTGCCAGAGGACCCAATCCGGAGTCACCAGAAATTTTGAAGCCTGATGTAATTGCTCCGGGATTGAATATACTTGCAGCTTGGCCTGATGGCGTCGGGCCATCGAGTATGCCGTCCGATAAGCGTAGAACGGAGTTTAACATACTCTCTGGTACATCAATGGCTTGTCCACATGTATCTGGACTTGCTGCTTTGTTAAAGGCAGCTCATCCAGAATGGAGTCCGGCAGCAATAAGGTCAGCTTTGATGACAACTGCATACACTGTGGATAATAGGGGTGAGACAATGTTGGATGAGTCTACCGGAAATACTTCAACTGTGATGGATTTTGGGGCTGGCCATGTTCATCCACAGAAGGCCATGGACCCTGGCCTAGTATATGATTTGAATTCTTATGATTATGTGGATTTTCTGTGTAATTCAAATTACACCACAAAGAACATTCAGGCGATCACAAGGAAGAGTGCAGATTGCAGTGGAGCTAAAAGAGCTGGGCATGCAGGGAATTTGAACTACCCATCTTTATCAGCTGTTTTCCAACAGTATGGAGAGCATAAGATGTCTACGCATTTTATTAGGTCTGTGACTAATGTTGGGGATCCAAATTCCGTGTATAAGGTTACGATGAGGCCACCTAGCGGGACGTTGGTGACAGTGCAGCCAGAGAAGCTAGTGTTCAGGAGGGTGGGGCAGAAGCTGAGCTTTCTTGTGAGGGTGGAAGTTGTGGTAGTGAAGCTATCCCCTGGGAGTTCAAGGATGATGAGTGGTTCTATAGAGTGGTCTGATGGGAAGCACATTGTCACTAGTCCAATAGTTGTGACAATGCAAGAACCTATGTAAGTAAGAGGATGTAAGATTTTGGGTTTAGAAATTTTGCTGTTTCTCTGTATGGTGATTAATTAATTATTGCCCAGGTATGCAATTAGAGTTTTTAGAGCGCTTTCTATTTCAGAAAGAAGGAGGTCCTTTGAAAGAAGAACTAAGAATGCCTGTAATGTTGACTAGCTACTGAGAAGAATGTAAAAAATTATATATGGAATGCTCTCTTTGTGCCATTGTGCTCCTTTTTCACTATTTTTGGAAATAGAATATTATGCAAAACGTCCAATCAGACACGCTATGCATCTTTGTCATTTCACCGTTTTAAGTCACAATATTTGCTAGAGGCCAAAGTGTGGTAGTTGCAGCTGAAGAAATGAATTGATGCTGTTTTTTTTTTCCCATGCTTGTAAGTTAACAGCCTGGAAAGTAGAAACAAAGGCTACCTGCTAGTAGGACCAAATGATATGTGTTTACTGGGACTGTAATTCTGCTAAGTGTAGTTCTACAGCTTTCAAGGGTGTGTGAATGTGATCTTTGATTCACCACAGTTACTTTATTTTACAAAGACTAGACTATTAGGTCTGTTATCAACTGGGTCTGGTTCAATCAGGTTGGGTGGTTCTTTGAGTTAATTGCATCAGCTGCATCATGCGGATAGCTTCAATATAGCAGCTCTGATTTACGAAAAAGCTTCCGTAATATCCTGGCTAGTCCGTCCCAATAGAGAGGTGGGTGCTTAGGGTGGGTTCTGCTATACGTACTGTACGGGATTGATCCTGCAATTGTTTTGAGAAAACGCGGACGACTAGTGAACCCTGAAACAATCACAAGAATAAGAAAAGAGAACCAGTCGTCTGCCCGGCTTATCCCCTCCGAAGCTTAAGTTAGCAAGGGAAGAAGGATCAAGCTCAATTCACTCAGTTTGAGGGTTCAATTTTGCGTACTTTCGTTCATTTTTCTGAAGAGTATTTATACCTGGGCATGAAATGATTGTTCTGACACAGAGGTCCTATCAGTAGTTAATGCTCTTCAGACTTGTCCAAGTGTAATGATTGATTCCATCCTGCATTCCTGTCTCATTAATGCTCGGTGCCTCGGACCTGACCTCGGGGCCACGCCGAGTAATCGAGTACCTATGAACGGCGTCTGACACCTATTTTATAGCAATCTGCGTCTTGAAGGCTATTATTTGTAGCTCTGTGCCTGGACTCCTAGTCATTAATGCGCCCACTCATGGTTGTCAGTTTGAGTCTCGGTAGGTACAGAGGCTCATTAAATGCCCTGTCTTAGTCACTTACATTGTCATAAATGTTGGGTCAAATCACATTTATTGCCTGTCAGAGGTTGTACTCGGCTCCGCGAAAATACCCTTTCTCGGCTTCTTTGCTCGGCTTTGATAATGTCCTCGGCCTCATGCCTCGGCTCTCCATCACTTGCCTCTGTCCACGTGTCGTCCCGGGGGTTGCTAAATCTATCATGAGTCCCTTCAACTGTCCCCCAGCCTTCATTCTTCATGCGGCGTGGGACACTTGGCGTGAGAAGAGTGGGGACTTACTGAACATGCCCATTTAACGAGGGGCGGTTACTTGCACGCTTTAAGCCATATTTTTTCAAATCCCCTAATGATGAGTGTCTTCTCGATTCCCGCTTTTTCGTTTGCCTATAAATAGGAGAAATTTCGGCCATTTGAGAACTTTGCAAGTCTGAGTTTCCTTCAAGCGATTCAGCTCCCGAGCACTGTCATTTCTTCTCCCGAGAACTCTGTGAAGAACACCCTGTAAGTCCCCTCTGTTCGATCTTCCCTTCTTCTTTTTTTTTTTTTATCTTTACCCATGGCTAGAAGTCGTAGGAATAAGGTGAGGGATTCCCAATCATCCAGGGCTCGCAAGCTCAAGAAAACTGTAGTAAATGAGGACAATATAGGTGCCTTTAGGGCCAAATACCAGATTCTCGAGCCTGTTTTCACCTTCCCATTCAACCCTACACATCATACTAGGGATAGGGGATGTGTAGAAATAATGCCCTTTTACACCAAGGCCATCATGGAAGGGGGCCTGACTTTCCTTCTCCCTCCCCTCGTGCTGAAGCTGTTCCCCCTTCAATGCGGGGTAAATTTTTTTAGGATAGTCATGGGTGTAATCGCCCTTAATGCTCGGCTTGGGGTAGACTTGGGGGTAGATAAAATCCTATTCTGCTATGACCTGAGGCTAGTCTCGGGGGGAAGGTACTATCTCAAAGCTAGGGACACTTCGATGTACCTGGTCACTCACATGCCCAACTCGGACAAGGGGTACTTCGATGATCTGGTCATGCTCGGCGGAAGCTGGGAGAAGGGGATGGGGCCCGAGTATGACGGATTGTACTGCCCCAAGGTGCCGAGAGATGAAGGTGTGTTGTGCACTAACTGAATTTTTTTTTTTTTTTTTGTTCTCGGTTCTTCTTGAACTATGTTTCTAACCTTGTCTCTTATTTTCGCAGAAGGATATCGGCGTGACTCCGCTCAACCCCTCAGGTCACAGGTCAGATTTGACGACTTGTTGAAGGTTTGGTCGTCCAACCCTTCCAACGAGTTTACCCGAGCAGCTCACGTCCTACTTGGCTACACTCCCTCATACAGCCGATTCTCCCAGATCCCTCCCCCTTTCGATCCAAAATACTGGGAGGACCTTTCGTCGGAAGAGGACGCCGAGAGAACCCCTTCAATAGCCTCACCAACAGATATGTTCAACATCCCTCCTCTCTCTGCAGCCGACATGGAGGAAGCCGCCTCCCGGCGGAGGAACCGCCTCTCGGGACTAGGAGGGTCCCCGAGCACCGGCCCTATCATCACCCCTCCATCTGCTCCAAGGCAGGAAGTGCCTCCTCCACCTCCTCGCCGTCAGCATTTGGG
Organism: Ilex asprella; assembly: GCA_023539305.1. Taxonomy (NCBI): domain Eukaryota; kingdom Viridiplantae; phylum Streptophyta; class Magnoliopsida; order Aquifoliales; family Aquifoliaceae; genus Ilex; species Ilex asprella. The sequence continues at coordinate 559,751 of CM042192.1, forward strand.
GCATATCCCAGCCCCATCAGGGGGTCTCCCCTCCGAGCCTTCTACTTCCTTCCCCGAAATCCAGGCAAGGGGAAAACGACCTCGGGATCCTGAGATCCCAGAAGAGAGCCGACATCAAGAGGAACGCCAGCAGAAGCACCGCCATGACACTCCGGGGGCAACCACATCCGTCGAGTGGGTCTGTCGAGCCGAGACCCGGAGGGGGCGTCCCGTCTTGGAGGCGGATTCCATTATCCAAGACCAAGACATGGCCTTGGCTGTGGCGGGGACTCTCCACTTCGCCGCCGACATGAACGTCCATGTGGGCCAGACCGACAACCGGCTCCTCATAGGTGCTCTCCAGAGCAACTTGGTGGTAAGTGTTTTCCTTTCAAGTGTGCCTTCTTTCCTCGGTGCTTGACTGATTACTTTTTACCGTTCTTTCCAGGCCTGCCAGCAGATGGGGGTCATCATCGAACGTTTCTGGGAGTACAAGCAGTCGACGAGGAACGCCAAGAAGGAGGCCAAGGCTAAAGACGTCTTTGTCAAGAAGGCGGAGGTGGTCATTACAGACCAGACGAAGCATCTCGCCGAGATGATCCGCCAGCGCGATGCCCTGGACGCTGAGAACCAGAACTTGAAGGCGAGCGAGGCGGCGGCCATCAAGAGGGCGGAGGAGTGTGAACTCCAAGTCTCGCTGGCTGAGGGCAAGGTCCAGGAGTCCGAGAGCCTCATCAAGGACCTAACTGTCCGGGTGGATGCCCTGATGGCCGAGAAAGGTGA